>JAVXUP010003430.1:0-68460 GCA_033070095.1 Escallonia herrerae | reverse complement strand
TCGGACTCACTGTTTACATCCTTGTGTATGTGGATGACATTATTGTCACCGGGAATCAAGACTATGGTGTCCAACAGATAATCAATGCTCTTGCAAACAGGTTTCTCTCAAGGATCTTGGACAGTTAAATTATTTTCTGGGTGTTGAGGTTCTTCCTTTTTCTGGTGGCCTACTATTATCTCAACAGAAATATGTAGATGATATCCTACATGAAGCAAATATGCAAGACAGCAAGGGAGTCCCCACTCCCATGTCCTCCACTACCATCCTAAACGTTAAAGGGCGACCCAATTGTTGATGCCTCTCGCTTTCGCACCATTGTTGGAAAACTACTATACCTATCCTTCACGCGCCCCGACATTGCCTATACAGTAAATAAACTATCTCAGTTTATGCACTGTCCTCAGACACCTCACTGGAAGGCTGTTAAAAGGTTGCTCAGGTATCTCAACCACACTTCTTCTTTTGGGCTTCGTATCACTCGTGAATCAGATAATAGACTCCTTGTGTATTCTGATTCTGATTGGGCTGGTGACCCCACTGACCGGACATCGACCACTGGATATGTCACCTATCTTGGCAGTACCCCCATCTCATGGTGCTCTAAGAAGCAACGCTCAGTGTCTCGGTCCTCAACTGAAGCTGAATATCGTGCCGTAGCTGCTGCCCTTGCTGAAACTAATTGGCTCACCAACTTACTACGTGAGCTTCGCTTTCCCTTGAAAGCCATTCCACGCATCCTATGTGACAATGTTGGAACGACATACATCTGTGAAAATCCTGTGTTCCATAGCAAAATGAAACACATTGCCATCGACTTCCACTTCGTTCGTGACCAGGTGCAACGCAAAGAAGTTGAAGTCAAGCATCTTCATTCCGCTGATCAGGTTGCTGATGTCCTCACCAAGCCACTTCCACGAGCTTCCTTCAGTCGTATGTTTGACAAGTTGGGTGTTACTGATATCCACACCAACTTGCGGGGGCGTAAAAGAGATAGACTTGGTCAAATCTGTTAGAACTATCTTCATCACCAGCTGGCTCCACTTTTCATGCTTTTAGTTTACGATTGTTATCTTCTCAATTTTAGATGTTATCTTTTCAGTTTTAGATAGGTTGTTATCCAGACTTTTATGGGATTTGGTTGATGCCATCTCCTATAAATTCTTTGCCTCACATATGAATAAAAGTAGAGTTCACCATTATTGTTTTACTATTAAATTACCCATTCCACTATGTTATGATTAACTTTTTTTCTTTTTTCCCGTCACTTTTAGGCGCATTATCGACTTTGGTAGCGCAGTGGACGAGTTCACAGTGAAGCATTTGTATGGGTCCGCTGGACCTTCTAGGTATTTCCTTTTTCTTACGGGGAGTTCACCTCTAAGAAGCTTTATAAAGTACAGTTGATTCCACTCTCTTGCTCCACGGATCATGGTTAATAGTTGTTTCACAATAATGTGTTTATATGTCTAAGCGATGCTATTTGTAATCTCGTAACACATGTTGGCTATTATTTTAAAATTTGTAGGCTATTGGAAGTCCCATATTGGACTGGGCTTTGTTGGTTATAGAAGTTTTCTCTATTTATTCCTGTTGCTTAATGTTTCTTTTGTATGTTAGCTGTCTTTTTAAGATGTTTTATTCTGAAGACCCAATGACTCAATTGGTTGGACACTGCTCCACGGACCTAATGCTTGTTGGAAGATTTGTAGTGGCATCCTTTTATTTCTTCCAATCTCGTGGATTTTTTGGTTTAAATTGAGATTTCTTAGAGCAAGGAGTCTCGATTCTTTTGTAGCTCCAGACCGTGCTCCTTTATTACAATACTTTTCTAATTATTTCTTGAACTGTCACTCCTGTTAGAATTTTAGTGATGGTTCTTGCTTAATTATAAGTCTTCAGCAATTTTAGTATTATCGTACTCTTCTCACTTGTATAATTGCAGTAGAATTACCAGGACCTTGCCCCACCTCCCATAACTCTCTTATATTTCATATTTTTTATCTTTTCTTTTATTTGAACACTGTAGCTTTCCAACATTCTCTTTCTTTCTTTCCAGAGCTGAACAAACTTCCGAGTATACACCTCCAGAAGCATTGTTAAATGCTAGTTGGTATCAGGGGCCAACAAGGATAAATTTGAAGTATGTCAATTATGTTGTTAATGTTTATCAAGGTCAATTATTGCAGAATTCTGTTCTGGATTCAGAATATATTTAAAATTTTTATTTTGGAACTCAAAATTCTTTCTATTTTACGCATTAGTAACGCCAAGTGCATAATGTCTCCTGTTTTTCAGGTATGATGTATGGAGTGTTGGTGTTGTGATCTTAGAGTTGATTTTAGGATCACCAAATGTGTTTCAGATAAGTTCTTTAACACGTGTTCTTTTGGATCAGAGGGTTGGAATGACGCCTTTAAGGGACTTGCATACAAGTAAGCATGTTCTTACGAAGTGAACTCTTGCAGTGTGCTAGTTTTGACGAATTCTTCAGTTTCAAACGAATTCTTCTGTACATGGTTTCTTAAAGGAAATAACATATGATAAGAACGACTCTTTCACATGAGCTCGTGGTTGCCCACTAAGCAATTTCAAGTACTATGCTTGTTTATGTGCTGTGTTTGTATACTCACTAGATAACAATTAAAAGCTTGGAAGTGGTTTTCAGCGCTTTCAGCACTTCCTTCCTATTGCTAACAAAGCTTTGTCATCACGTCTAGCGAAAGTCAGTCATTCTCTACGTTCTTGTCTCCTAGTGTCAGCATGCATAATAGAAAGATAAATTTGAAAGTGATGATCTTTAAGTCACTTAGGACCGTTCCTACAGGGGTTGAGACTTGGGATAACGGGGTAGTCTTATCTGTGCGTTGAAAAGAAATGGACTATTTGAGTAAACGTGTAGTATGAGAATCTGGTGCTTTGTTTTTGAGAGTTACTTGAGGACTAAAATTATAGGCACCGTGGCAATGGAACTGATGTTTTAGAGTGTGCAAGATGACATTTTTCATTATGGAGTGGCCATATATTCATTTTTTTGGTTGAGTACTTGGCTTTGTTTTGGTCTACTGGTAAAATTTTAACTAAACCAATTCTGTGATGCTGGAAACTTTTTGTCCTCTTTTTCTAAATTCATTTCCTGCATTTAACACCAACATCAGTCGGACATAAGAGGAGATATTGTGTCTTATGCACCTTGTAGACTATTGGTTCGTGTTTGTCCCCATAATGTGGTCATAATTTCTGGAGTCTTTAAGGATTGCCAAGTTATCAGTAGGTCTAAAAGCTTTTTCTAGTTGCAGTCTTCCGTCTGATATAGTATTGCAAAGAGAGGTATGCTTATGCAGTTCTCCCCTGCCAGTGATGCTTAGGGTTTCTTATAACGACGGGGTTAGTGTCTTGCTTATTTCTTCTTGGGAGCGGTTCCTTTCAAGAACATTTGTATGAAGGAGATGAAAAGGGAAAGAAGTTTTAGTTTGCATAAGATAGGCCATCGAAATTGTTGATTATTCTGATGTTTTCTCGTGGCAGACTTAGATCTTTGATGGAAATGTGCATCTTAATCCGTGGAGGTTCATCAAGACATCATCGTACTTAGGGGAGTAATGACCAGGTGGGTTTATCCACCTTTGTATTTGTTTTACTGGTCTGAGTTGATTTAAGATTGAGTATTCTGGAAACTGCTGACTAATTGAAATCCTCACTTTAAGGGCAGGGTAAGCTGTTATATCAATAAGATGCAACTAAATACATAAGCTTTGTCAATCAAATCCTTGCCATTTGGTTTTGAGTTAGATACTTCAATATGGTATTACAGTGTGATTATCTAGCCTTGTAAGCAGGCAGTATAAATGAAGACATCAATGAGTTATCCATCCGTTTGTTTGGTGTGCTTATGAAGGAAAGTCAAGCACGTACTAGAAAATACAAAGTCCCAAATTGGACGCACTAAGCCCTGCACATATATAAGCCCTGTGACCTCTTCACTTACCGGCTATTCGTTTTGATTTGGGTTCTCTGACATCAGAAATTGCTTTTATACTATAATATTCTTGGGGAAAACTGATTTAAGAGCTGTATCAAGCTATATTTTGATGAGAGTGAAGTCGTACAGGCCACATGCATGATATATGTTGATTTTTCACCTTCCCAACCAAGCTATATGATGCTGAAAGCTTTTTCGTTTTTGTTTTGGTCCCAGGATGCAGTTTCACCAGCTTCCTGAAAATGCTCTGAAGAGTTTTTTTCCCACCTGATAAAGAGTAGAGATCCTCTTAAAATAGGGTCCGTTTTCTGGTGCCATGCAGGGTTAATTACATACATGGTTAAAATGCTACTGCTTCATTCTTCATGTGTTTCTCTTAATCAGGTTTCCAAATGTTTGGGCTTTGCGATTAGTGCGCCAATTATTATCCTGGGATCCTGTAAGTTAAAAGAATCTCATTGCCCTATTTTATGTTTAAAAGTGGTAAAACCAATAAGTCATCTCATTTTGTTTTGGTAAACATTGAGCTAGATTGCAGATTTACCGATTCAGGGAGAAAAATGTTGAATGTGAATGCTATTGTGATGATAAATGAATTTACTGTGTTGGTCCTGCAAGCCCCGCAGTCAGGGGCTATGACAGTAGCTCCATACCATACGGCCATGTCGAGTTTCGGTTTTATATATCAATTCGGAGGTGTGATCTACGGTCGCCAAAAATTGGATTAGATTGCTCATTGCACTCGTGTGCTTATACCGAATGCATTCCCATTGTTTTCAGTTTTTCTTCACTATGGTATTAGAACTTCTGTCTCTTACCACAGACGAATGTTTGTATTAGTTGATTCATTTGGTATTTTTGAAATCATTTATTACCTGTCGTGGAATCTGTTGCGGTGTGGCTTTTGGTCTTTACTTTATGAACCTGCTTTGATCTGCGTACACACCTCAATCTAATTGTGGTTTACAGGAGGATCGACCAAGTGTTGATGATGCTTTGCGCCATCCTTATTTCTCACATCCCAATTGACGAGAACAAGGAAACAGTTAGATGATTTACTTTTGAAGTTCCTATGCTTGAGAGGTACTCATTACTCTTTTTTTCTTGTACAATATAAAATATTCGCAACTTGAACAATTACTGTCTGAAGGTCCGGTACTGTCTGCTAATTTTTCTAGTGAAGAGTAAAAGCCTGCCCGGTATTGCATCACAATTTAGGCACAATGAAAATGAGAGAAGCCTCAAAATTGGTTTGATTAGTCTTTAGTGCAAATGCTGACGAATCATGTCACAAGATGAGTACAATCTCCAAACTGATAGCCTCTTACATAGATGATTTTATGGAGCAGCACCTCTAAACGAATCTGGATTAATGTTGCAACAAGCTTAAACAACCTAGAGAAATCGGTCACTGACTCGCTGTTGGTCGGCTAAAACACATCGCTATCTTTCCTCAAAGATGGTTCTCTGCATCTTGTAAGTTTTGTAACGTCTTTTTCGCACTAGTTAGTATTGTTGATAATTATGGAATTGAATTAGCAAAAGCTTGCATCTCTTTGACACACGGCTTATCATTATGTCCACTTGTCTATGAGTTAATTGTTGATTCTGTTCTCAGGTGGACCTTGAGAACTTGGAAAGTAATTTAAAATAGATCATGGTGTGTCTGTAAATTCTGGAGTAATTACCGTGTTTCAGTGACAGCCTTCTGCGAAAATGGAGTTATTTATTGAGAAAATGGAGATATATATGCGAACTGAAAATAGCAAACCTTCTCTATTGAGGTATAGAGAAAATGGAGGAAGCTACGGCGTTAAAACAGCTGGTCTCAGGGGAACCACGATTGCCCCCTCTTTAAAGCAACGTCTGAGATACAATCGGCCGGTGAGGAGGATGATGAACATATTGGCGAGTTCTCTTCCAACGAGCCGCACACACTTTTCGTTGACAAGCTTTCAAATATGCCGTCCAATCCAACTACCAAGAACCCATCAATGCTCTCTATTGCTCGCCAATCCCGTACTTCTGATTCAGATATTACGCCTCACCTAGCAGTGGCAAACTAGACACGTATGAAAAAGAAATGCAATGCTAGCTCGAGGATCGACCTGCATTTCACTTGTGTCACGTTTCACCGAGTGAAGAACTAATTTTGTTATACTGTATTGATGTGCGCTGCAAATTTTGTTTGTTCAGGGTGATTTTTAATACTGGCAGTATTTGACGAGGAAACAATCAAAACATCAGGACAAATTTTCAAGTTATGGAAAAGCACTAACATTTTCAAGCTCACATCGCCAACAGCTCGCAAGACCGCGATAAGGCCGTTGACGCGTGAACCCGAACAAAACCACCGGCAGCTTCAATCCAGGCTCTTTCATTAGCTCTATCGGGATGATGATCTCTGCTCAGCTCCTCAGCCTTGAGCTTCCTGTATTTCCAAGCCATGTTAGCATAATTCCAAGTTCTGGTAGCCCTATCTGTTGGACAAATTACTTTTTATAAGTGAAAACGAGACTTCTGCTTCTGTTCGAGCATAGAAGCGCTTTCGAATTGCCAACACTGACGATCTAAATCCGACCATCTAGCAACAGGGCGACGGTGGCTGTTGACCTAGCAATGTAATTGTTCTTGAGAGCTTCCTGGAAATTGAAAATGAATAAGCAGGATCAGGGAAGAAGGATTACTCACTACTTGGAAGGACAAGATTGTAGGAATTTGTGTAAAACTTACCGTAGTAAATTCAATCTCAATCTCCTGGATTGCCTTCTGCACTGGTTCCTTCAGAATTTTATGAACTGTTTCTTCATCAAGCACCGGTGAAAGGTGAGAACTGCAAAACATCAGAAAATAAGTTGCTTAGATTAAGTGTTCAATCCTTTCCGTTCTTCATTTCGGTTAACAACATGAAAAGGGAAACAAAGCAAAGATGAAATGAGCGAAAGAGTTACGGATACTTGAAGAAAACCACGCTCAAAATGTCCATTTGAAGCAAAAGAGAAGTTGATACCAGGCGAAATTTGATAAGACTGTAAGCGCCAAATACCGCATGGAGGTTGTAGTAGTCTAACAAGAGCTTAGAAGCCATCTCACCGGCTTCTTTGTCTCCATGGCCATCCAAAATCGCCACAACGCCAATTAGGAGTGAGTACCAAACTGTTCAAACCGATACAAACTGTTTAAACCGAATTAATCCAATTCAATTCAAACCGTCCAAAGATCTTACCGGTTTAGTTTTACATTTTTCAAACCGATCTTGGTTCGGTTTGGTGGTTCACATTTTTTGAACCGATTCTAAACCAAACCGAACCGACCTATGATATATTAGTATATTTTTAATAACATTTCATTGATAATTACACATATTGACAACACTTATAACACTTATAACACAAACTTCTTTTTGACCAATATCTCGTTTATATTTACTCATTCTTTCTCATTCATCAACGAGAACTTATATATCGAATGAAACAAGTTATATGCAATTTAGAAAATATAATTTCAATTAGTAGTGTGCAAAGAAATAACGTCTTTAAACAGGCGAAAATCGATCCAAACCGATTAAGCCGACCAAATCGATAGTGTTTGTTTGGTTCAATTCATAATTTTTTAAACCGATAGGTAATGGTTCAGTTTGCGATTTGACCTTCAAACAAAACCAAACAAAATCGCACTCACCCCTAACGCCGACCCCATCACTTCCTGTAAAGTTGTTAGAGCCCTTAACAACCCATCAGGGGCATCTGCAGCACAACGTCTCTGGTGCAGGCAAAAAGTGTTTTATCACTATTTAAGATTAATCTACCTAAGTTCTTATATCTGAAAAGGTTACTCATTCAATAAAAACCAATAAAAGTGAAGAGCAATGGAAGTGAGAAACCAAGAAACGACATCGTTCAATTGAGGTCACATGCTACACAATCCTCCTGATATTCTTGGTGGCCCTAAAGGTGGCATGGTGACAGTTAGCAGTTTGATTACCTAGGAAAAATCACTTAGGAGACTGGTGACCGGAAAACTGTCGGAGCACCGCCTTCCTCGTAAGACATCATGCACACCACAGTGACATGGCCATGATCAGCGCTTGATGATACTAACAAGAGGTATTCCGGTACATGCTCCAAAACTAAATGTTAACATTAGGACTCCGTAACCTAATCTTCGAACTTCTTGTTTGGAGGTAATTAATATCTTTATGAAATAAAGGTAACTTCATCTCACTTATAAACTAATTAAACAAATCAAAACTAAAGAATCTCAAACTAACGTCACCTTAAATTATAATCATGACTAATTGAAGGCCAATATCTACTAAATATTCACCGATTGAATCGTTCCGTCCACCACCGCCAAACAGTTTGAGCCATTTTGGGCATTAGTTTGCAAATAAGATAATTAAAAACTCTAACCAAGCTGAATTTTCGGAAATGCCCTTCACTTGTGTGTTTTTCCTTTTTATTTTTATTATTTTTTTTAAAGTTAGTCTGGTCAATGGCTACATTCTCTCTCCTCCACCTCCACTGCCTCCCCCACCGCCGGTCTCCTGCCCTTTCGGCAACCTCTTACACCACCATCAAACTGCCCCACCTTCACGACCACCACCAAAGCCTCCACCTCTGGCCCACCTTCTTCAGCAACCACGCTTACTCCACCGCCACCGTCGCGCCCAACCGCCTGGTCCTCCCCCGCCACCATATTGCCCAGACCCACGAGAGTCTCCACCCCCACGGCCATCACAGGCTTGCCTTAAAATCCACTCGCCCGATCTAGCTATATCCACATACCTTAAACTCCACAACTCTTACCCAGTTCCATGCACCACCGCAACCCTAATCAAACCGCGTCAAACGGAACAGCCGCATGGGGATTTGGTGTGGTGGCTGTAGCGGCTGTGCGGAGAGTGGCCGGCGGCGGTAATGGAATTTGAAGAGAAAGGGCAGAAGATTAGGTTTTAGATTGATGATATTTGGTAGTTCTAAAACAAATTGTTCAGCTGTAAATATTTTTGCATATTTTTTATTTTATTTTTCTATTCACAAGCAACTTAATACCAACTCATTCCACTTTCTTATATTTTCTTATTCTTTTTTTTTCTCCATTAACCAATTCACTTTTTTCTCATCTTCTGTCTAAACGTATAACAAGAAATGCACAATATATGATTTAAATGCTTAATTTGCATAAAAAAAAATATGATCAATTTATATGAAGCTGAAGGAGTATTTTTTAAACTCTAGCAATTAAACTAATTGAAAAAGTAACATGTTACAACTGCCCCATATTGTTTGGAGTTTAAACCCTAATGAATGGTAGGGTTCCATTGTGAATCTTAATGAGTTGGTGTTCAATTGGCCAAAAATTATGACAAAGATTTTAGTGATTATTGTGGACAGACATCACGGCTTAATTTGTCAATTTTTTTTCCTTCACTTGATTTACAAAATATAATATCTATTTAACCTATTGTTATTATTTGAGTTCGACTTGTTGCTTACAAATAAATCTCATCAAATAGTAATGTAATAATAACAAGTAAATGGTAACTTTAACGCCTAAGCGCATGTAACTTTTATCAAAGTAGTATATCTTATGAAAGCAAGTTGAACATCTACTCTGACAATTGGCCTGCGTAGATTGTTTTTTTTCAAAATCCAAAGCGACTGCCTTCGCTTTTGGTTCTTCTTTTCTCATAAAGTAGTAGATGTCACAACCATTCCACTACCCTACATTGCATAGCTTTGGGATGGACCTAGTGGTGTCGTTGTCGACCTAAAATTTTGCTTTTGATTTGGGCTAGGGATTGTATGGCCTTGAATATGGGGAGGGAAAAAGAAGGATAATTTCACTGGTGGCAATTGGGGTGAGCATCAAAACGTTCAAACTGATCCGAATCGCTCAAATCGACTAAATCGAACGAATCCAATCGGAATTATTCAAAGATCTTAATGGCTTGGTTTCACATTTCTCGAACGGGCCTTATTAGTTTGGTTCACGGTTACCGAACCAAACATGAACCAAACGGACCTATGATATGTTACTCTACTTTCAATTTCATTGACAATTTCACATATATATGCAATTTAGAAAACATATAACTTCAATTTTTAATCATTGTTGATTCAATAGTAGTTTGCAAATGAACAACGTTTTTAAGTGCGCTCAAATTGACTAAATCGAACCGTTTAAACCGACCATCCAAACCGATAGTGTTTAGCTTGGTTCAGTTCACAATTTTTCAAACCGAAAGATAATGATTTGGTTTGCTGTTTGATTGGCAAAACGAACCATACCGAATCATACTCACCCTTAATGGCAATGGCTGATCGAGTGAGATGGTTGACCAATAACAGCCTAAACCCTAATCATTTAAAGGTTGCTTTGACGAAAGCCCATATTGCTAGCAGAGGCCGCCTTATATAACAACCAGGCAGTTAGTCGCACACTCCCATGGCCTCCTTCCTCTAGTATGCTACCCTTGAATTTTGTAAGTTGTTCCAAAAACAAGAACAAAGATTGAATTCTATTCCCAAAAATTTCATTATATTATACAAAAAATATTTTTGGAAAACGGAGAAGGAAAAGAAAAGGACAAGTAAGAAAAGGAAGAAACGGATGTCACATTCATGCCATATTTTTCTCCAAATTTTGACCTTCCGCAGAAAAAGCCTGTACAAGAGCATAAACTGAAGGATCACCCCCTCTTACATCTTTAAACCCTGTGTTAAGAGTTTCATGGTTCTTGGCTGTTTACACGGCTGTGAAGTTCCAGCATCTCTTGATGGTTTGGGTCAACCGAGAGAGCAGCCCGACAGTCTTGAAGGGCACCAAGAACGTCGCCAACGTGCTCATGGAATGCCGCTCGCAAGTGTAGAAGGTGAAGGTCCGCTTTGAATGCGATTGCCCTCGATAGTTCTGCTATGGCTTCCTTCTCCTTGTGATTGTCCATCAGCACTGTTTCAACGAGAAATTCACTTAAGTATCATAAGAAGGAACCACAAGAAGTCCGTTCTTCACTAGTGTACAAGATGCGAGCCAATCCACAGTAGCTTGAGTTTAGAATATTTTGACCCTGTATAACTGAAGTTATTGTACACCTACTCTTTCAAGAAACTAATGTATCAACCTTTTTGCTAAATCCGATCGTACTGTCTCTGTTTAGGCTTTATTTAAAGCCAAAATCGTGTAGGCAGCACAAAAAAGATTAAGCCTGAAAGGTTCCTGAATATCTAAGCTGTATAACCGTTTCGTTCATCTTTCTTTCCAAAGAAGCACAAAAGAAAACTGAGCTGATAGAGCGACCTATCAAGTAGAAAGTCTTAGTGGCCAAAGTGAGAAAGCTGATACGAAGACAAAAGCAAAAGAAAAGGGAAGCGAGAGAGACAAGGAACTAACCTGCGGCACGGTATCTGTAAGGGTAAACCCGGAGTGGATCCAAGCGAGTGACCATCTCTAGATCAGCCTTTGTCAGTTCACGTTCGCAGTATTCTGACCTTTTCTCGTAGGCTGATGCACTGTTCCGAGCCTTCTCAATTAGTCTAGTCATTTCCTCATAGGCAGCAGTCTTGTCGTTTCTCAGGAAATGAACACGAGCAAGGCCCTGGTGGGCACGGGTGTGGCGAATCTTAAGGGCATTGATGTAGCAATCAGCCGCCAAGTCTAACTTCCCACAGTCAACATATACACTTCCAAGATTATTCAGAGCCTGGAACAGTCTTAAGATCAGGAAAACGATTGCAGGACTCGAAGTGCTATTATGCATAAAAAACCATAACCTTAAGTAGAGATTACAAAGAGGATATGACCTTTCGTGCAATTATCATTGATAGAAGGTGATGGTCCACAACACGATCCGAACGAGAGGGTAACTTCTAGAATACTAGGTGTTGTTTAATAGACAGGCTTGTCTGACAGAACTACTTCGTGATTTCAAACTCACAAGATGAAGTATGATATCCCATAACCAACTAAGCGGTATCTGCCACCTATTTATATATTTTTCAGGCAGGTTGACAATTTTATAAAAGAAAACCCCAGACAAGGTTACCCTATAGCCGTGCCAGTGGAAGAATAGTTCTTTCATCAACCAATACGTAGAGTCTCGGCATAAGTAGCCCAACCAATACAGAATGTATTTCCTTGCAATCCGTAGTAATAGAACAAGGTTACAGTTAATGCAGCAAACGCGGGTTCCACTCAATAACATTAGCCTTAATTTGACAGTGATAGTTTCTGATAAACTAAATACATGGAATGCTTTAACGCGACAAGCATTCCCCCCCAACCCAATACTGTTTTAGGGATACAACTTTCCGCAAGAAAGTGACACAACCCAAGCACACCAGGATTTTTTTCAAAAAC
Organism: Escallonia herrerae; assembly: GCA_033070095.1. Taxonomy (NCBI): domain Eukaryota; kingdom Viridiplantae; phylum Streptophyta; class Magnoliopsida; order Escalloniales; family Escalloniaceae; genus Escallonia; species Escallonia herrerae. Next base: position 56,117 of record JAVXUP010003430.1, on the reverse strand, counting down.
AAGCACAGGAATGGTAAAGGATTACGCCCGAGAACTCAAAAGAATGAACTTTAGTATTTGACAAGCAGGAATTTACAAGACTGGAGAGTAGGAAACACCCACAAAGTACATAGCTTCACTCCAGGGCAAAGGTCCCAAGGACACGCATGTCGCAATAAAATATCATACGAAGATCAATGTATATCTATCTATATCTCGATTCATAGACAGAATCTATGATGGATAGACGGAAGATAGTCCAGCAATCGCTGGCCTCCACATTTTAGGCCTAAGATAATTAACTAAAATCTACTTGCAAAATGTATAAGTAGTGATGAAACTTGTTCATATATCCGAGTCCCACAAGTTAGGTGCTCCAATTACTTCTTACAAAGGAGGGGTATACTTCCATTAAACAATACAACCAACTCAACCTCAGATGAAACACATTCTATCTCTAGCATCCCAGCATTCCCCAAAAATTTACATGACAATTTAATATTTGTTAGATGTGCACTGAAACAGGGTAGAACAAAAACCATACCTGACCTTTGCGTAGCCTGTCTGAGGGGCACTTCAAGGCATCTTCAAGAAGTGATACAACTGTCGACGAGCAAGATGGATCCTGGCTAGAATCTGCCAATGCATAGGCTTTCAGAAAGAATGCCTCGAAGGATCTCTTAACGCAAATAGACTCTTCTGCTTTCCTTAGCCCATCATCACAATTACCCGTGTCATATAGGATCCAGCCTTCATAAACTAATCGTTCATGTTGACTTGAAGCATGCTGGCGAGCCAACTGTAGACTTCGCATGGCTGCTTCTGGGCAATTTAATCTGATCAAGCATAACCATGAAATTACAAGGAGGTCTACAGTGGCAATTGCTACTTTATATGTAAATGATGACATATGTTCTTGATACATCAAAGAGGGGTTAAAACAGTCAAGGGTTAAAATTATTAGTAAACTTAGGAGAGTTCACTATTTTGTGAAAAGCAGCCAAGTCCAATGCATACATGCGCCTGTCGCACCCAAAATTGATTCGTTAACCTCAAAAAACATCACCAAGACTTCCTAGCCAATGCTGGACTGTGATGAACAAGCACAAGCATGCTATCTTTTCTCAAATAATTAAGCGGATGGACGTACTATTGGACTTTCTCTCAACAACTGAAGAACAGGCAAACATTGTACCAATTATATTTTTCTAAGAAGATAATTATATTGATAAACCCAAACCAGCAGGCACAACTTAATTAAAATTTTCTACCAATTACTGTAACTCTCGAGTTCCAAATTCATATCAAAGTTAGCGAAAGGTTTTATATCAGCTTACACATAAAGGTAAAGGCAATTTACGTCAAACATAACACTTCTAGCAACAGCCAGGGTGATGAGCTCAACATAGAAACAAGGTATGTGCAATATACTTCTGCATTTTGTTGTGCTTCCTCAAGTTAGACTAATCATCATGACAACAATAAGTAGGGATATCTGCAAGGAGGTGGGGGATGCACCAAAGTTAACATTGTTGGAGATGGTTTGATCGTATCCAGCATCGACCTTAAGATGCCCAAGTGATAAAAAGTGATATGTGTGTGAAGTTAATTGACAAGACGAGGAGGTAGGGGTAGACTGAAAATAACATGGGGAAAAGCAGTGAGAAAAAACTTGATTGCTATGAATTTGTCAGAGAATATGCTTGGAGAGGAGAGAATGGAAGAAAAGGATTGATGAAGAGGGCACTGACTTGTTTGGGACAAAGGCTATGATACCGAACATAATAAAGCAGCCTTATCAACTGTAGTAGAGGAATAAACTAGTTGCAGTGTATGAATATATATGTCACAAAGTTTCAAATTTCAACAACAGCTGTGGCATATTTATTTGGGTACGATTCATCATCCTCTAAGCCTTTTTGCCAAACTAGTTGGGGTTTTTCAATTCTTTATTTTGTTTAGGGATGTCAAATTCATTTGTGTTTTGATCATAAGCCATCTAGTGCGTCCATTTTGGTAAACCAATTAGAATCACTATTCACTATCTTATGTAGTGGAAAAATATGCAAAACCTGAAGTGGATTCCACGTATTAAACAACGTTAAATATTTGCAGATGCCAAAGAACATACCTAAGTAGAAGTAAAGACTGTCTGAAGTATAGAACTCCTTTTGCTGCATCAGATTCAAGCATCTGGTATATTACAGAAAGCGATCCAATATCATCAACTGACGACCACCGATCATAGAGTTGCAGCCAACAATCTGCTGTTGTCCAATTCGTGACATGCTCACGTACAAGAGTACGGAGTTGGGATGCCGGGACACGGCCTTCAAAAAGTCTGTAATTTGGGGAAAGTGTAAGAATCGCCTGAACATCACAAATGGCAGATTTGTAGTCTTCAAGAGCTAGATAGAAACAGAACCGCAGTTCCAAGCATTCTAACGCCAGTTTGAATCCAAGGATCCGATTCAATTCTGCAAGGGCACCGACAACATTTTGCTTCCTCATCAAGGATGCAGCCCGATACATGTAGGGGTAAGTAAGTGTTGGGTCCAAATCTGTTGCCTTTTCAAGGTCTTCCCACCTCTTATCGCCTTCGCAGTATAACGACCTCTCCTGGTACATCCATCCGAGTTGTGAATAAGAGGAAATGATCGAGCTGAGTTTCTCATACGACCAAAGATCTTGGCCCTTGATATGTCCCAGTCTGGCCAACCCAACAACAGAATAAACATGGCCTGCATTCACAGCCGCCTTAAAGAGTCGCTCTGCCTCACCATACTCTTTCCTCAGTAGCCTTACGCATCCCAACTGATGATATGCGATCAGTTTCTGCCAGCTTGTTTCCGCAGAGTCAACCAACTGTTCCAAGAATGTAGTTGCTTTATCTGATGTAGGATCTAGATTCATGGAAACTTCACTCAGTAAACAGTAGAGAGAAAATGAAGCCCTTCCAACCATGATTGGTCTATGCTCCCTATTTACATTGCTCAATAACTCAACTACCTGATTGTCATGAAGAGAGTCGGGAAGCTCATGTAGAAACACTTGCAAACATGACGCAGCAAGCACAGGAGAATTCTCTTCAAGAGCATATTCCATGAGTTCTACTGCATCTTGACTAGAGGAAACGAGAGAAGCGAGTTTCCTGTCACAAGCATCTTTCAGCCTTTCGCAACAAAATTTGTTGGCAAATACCAAGACTTCTAATAATAGGTTTGGGGGGATTTCATTTAAGCTGCCGGTTAGGCTGAAGTCACTGATCATCCTCATACCCAAGGGGGATATACAGTTTTGAGATAAATCTATATCCTCAAAAAGTGATTCTGCAAAACACCCATTAAGCATGGCATGAAATGGAGCTGAAAGGCCTGCAATCTTCTGCCTGTCACACACTACTTTCTCATTTCCTATATGGAAACAGACATTTCTCGAAACATGATTCAAATTCATCATGGTATCCACAGGGGAACTTGAACTTACATCCGCAGGTAGTTCTGAGGTGATGTCTAAAGCCACATACTCTCTTGTGCATTTACCGCAAGAGGAAAGCAAATCAGAGATAACCTCTTCCCCTTGCTTCTCATACTTCAACCAAGCCCCAAAAACAATTTTTTCGTGAACGGTGCTTGCCTTGAGCCAGCCCGAGTAGAGGCTTCTTCGCATCAGTTTGACTTCCCCGAGGCCCTTAAAGACCTGAAATTGTAATGAGTAGAGATCTGCCCTCTCACTCGGATGGCACGACTCGAGTTCTTCATGAATTTGAGCCAAAACTTCTACATAATTAACAGGTTTAAAAAATGGAAGAATCTGTGGTTCCGACACCTTGATAAGAGATTCTCTGCAAAACATCAAGAAAATGAAATGGGTGCCCTTTAAAGTAGGAAATAATGAGAGGAAGCTCATAACTTACAAAAAAAAACAACAACAGCAACAAATTGCAAGCTTACATGGAAGAAGGAGACTGAGCTGAGAACTTGGACAATTTCCCTCTCTCAACTTGGAGCCATGATTGTGGATTAACAGCATTGAGGTGTGTCTCTTTACAAGCCTCAGAAGGAAAGAATGTCCTCATAGGGCATAACAGATGTAAAAGCTCCCAGATCTCCACAGCAACCAGAAATCAAGAACCAAAAATATTGGAAATACAAAATAGTTCCTCTAGCTCATAATCACAACCCTCAACTAAAAAACCCAACTTTCAAAATCACAAGCCCTATTTGGGTCTCTACAGTTACAGAAATGAATAAACTACAACAGAGAGAAAATTCTTTCAATCACAATCATGTGAATCTATGTTCTTTCTCTTACACAGAAGTGATAAAACCGGTATGTGTGGCATCCTAGATATAAAAGACAGCAATATACCAGAAAAGGCCAAAAACCCACCAAAGATTACGTGAGATCTCTACCAGAAATACAACCAAATCCACATTAAAGCCACCGAATCTCCTAATAATAAACACGAACAAGAACCAAAATAAGGGAGACAGAGACCCACTTACCTTGTTTCGAATGTAATGGCTAGAATGTAACAAAGGTGAAGTCCATACCAAAATCAAGAGCCAAACCCACCAAAGTTGGGACTTCCGAAATAACAAACCCAACTGGTGAAAGTGAATAAAATTGAGAAGTGGGCTGAGATCAAAGTGAAGGAATCCGGAGGAAAATTCAGTAATTCACTTTCTCTGTTTGGTTTGGTAAAAGGGAAAGTCTTTACCTTTTTCTTTTCTTTTGTTCTTGGATTTGTTTTTTTTTCATCCACTTTCTTACCCGTTGGAGACCAGAAAGATCGCAGCTACTGTATCCGTTGGGAATACAAAAGCACAAAATCAAATGATAGTTTGAATGGTTTAAGAAATGATTCAAAGAAGGGAATTAATAATTTACATGGGTCGCTAAATGGATTTAGCAATACTTTTATGTCTTTGATAGTTGTTCTATTATTAATGACAAATTTATAATTTAAGGTTAATTACACCTATGTCTCTGAGATTTGTGAGTAATTACAGACAAGGATAATAGTTTGGACAAATTACGCTTGTGTCCATTGACCAAACGGAACTCTAAAAATCATAACGGTTTTAACAAAATGACTTTATTACCCTTAAGTTAGAAAGTTATTTTTTAAAATGTCATTGTCCATTGTCTCTTTTGCTCCTCCCAATAATATTATCCCCATTAATGCAATTACTCCCTCCCCCCTCCCCCCCCCCCCAAGCCCATTCCCACAGCACCCCTCTTCCTCGTCGCCCCCACCTTATCCCTTCCCCTCCCCCGTCGCCCCCAACCTCCCCCTTCCCCTTTCCCGTCGCCGGCGTCGCCTTCACTGGTCGATCGGAAAAATGAAGGGTGGTTGACCTCGAGATGGCGCTGGTGATAAATCCCGGGCTGTGGTGGCAGCAGCGCAATGGTTGCGGAGGCGTTGGTGATGGCGCTCAGGGAAGGAGCGTCGGAGTTGATCACCGGTGATGGGGCTGCTGACCGGAGTTGCTGGCCGTCGACAGGTCTGTCGGCAACATCTATCGGACGGTTGCAGTGGTGTAGCGGCACAGAGGCTTCGACGCGATGCTCGCAGAGGCTCTATGAAGGGTCATTTCGGTGAAGGCGTGGGGACCGGAGTTAGTCGCCGGCGACCGCTTGTGCGGCTGGTAGTCTTCAAATCAAGGTTTAAAGTATTAATTTAAATTTTTTAAAAATTACTCAGTATATACAGTATAAGGGTAGTTTTGTCATTTTAAAAATACGTATTGCTGACATCATTAAAAAAGTACATTTTTTGGACAAAAACCTGACGGATGGACACGTATGATACATTTGAAACACCTTTGGTCACGGAATGTTACATTTTGAAACTTAGTGTCCTTGACTGTAATTACCCCTAACCTCAAGAATATAGGTGTAATTAGCCCTATAATTTAAATTATTAAAAGAATACTCCTTCTGTCTCAAAAAAAAAAAAATCATACCGTGTTTCTTAAAAAAAAATAATTACTTTCGAAATTAAGAAAGATTCTGTAACTATTTTTTTTCATATTTATCCTTTTTATACTTACTTTATATTCTCTCTCCACATTTAATCTTTCATCAACCTCTTACTCACTTTCTTCCTCATCTCTTTTTGAGAAACTCATAAAAGATGACTGATATGATTATTTGCATTCTGCATTCCCAAGTTTTCACGCGGTAGCTTTGTGCACTGCAAAGTTATTTTTAGTTACTTGTCACTCTAAACTTTCATGTGGTGCCCAACACCCTCCATTCAAATTCTGGACAAAAAAATTTAATCAGCTGAACTTAGAGGGGGCATTTTTGGAATATCAAGTGAATGGAAAACCTAATCTCTATCACCCCTATAGAAACCCTAATTCTATCACCCTCTACGTCGCCAACCTCCTTGCACCACCATGCCTCATTCATGCATCTCAAGTCGGCGCCCCACATTTCGTTGGCCTCCACTCTGTCGCCTCGCCCCTGTTGGCAACGCCAACCCCCCTCTCATTTATCCTCTTTTCTCACCTTGACCCCCTGCAGCCGCAACAGCTCTGCGTCGTCCCTTGCCCCACCGCGCCTCCTTTGGTATCTTTCGCCAGCGCCCCACTCTCGGTAGCCAGCGTCCCTCCCCCCATTTGCGAAGCCGACCCCCTTTTTCTTTCTTCCTTTTCTCTCCCCTGGCATTCGCAACAATCCTGTGTCGCCGCCTTTTGTCTCATCGCCTGTCGGCGATGCCGACCCCCTCTCTTCCATCATCTTCTCTCCGCTGCTGCCATCCCTTACCCCGTCGCGCCTCCTTCAGCATCTTACGTCGGCACCTCCTTCGGTATCTCACGTTGGCGCCCTACTCTCCACTGACAGAATCCCTCCCCTGTCGGCAACGCCGACCCCCCTCTTCCTTCCTCTTTTCTTTCCCTGTCCCCCACAGCCGCAACAGCCTCACGTTGCCGCTTGCCAAACCCATTACAATCTTCCCTCTCTTTTTTAATCGTTCTAACCACAATGCCCCCTTGTTTGAGTTGAATTACTTATCTGTTGAAGCTGTTGGCCGGAATTTGGACAGAGAGTATTGGGTGCAACACTTATAAAAGTTTAGAGTGGCAGATAGCTAAAAATTAATTTGTAGTGCAGATAGATACCGCGTGAAATCTTGGTGGTGCCGAATGTAATTGACCCTATCTTAAATAAACATGCAAATTAAAGATGATCCAATATATTAAACCGGAGGGAGTATAATGTAAGTCGTTAAAAAAATAAAGTGTTCATATCAATTCTCTGAAAATAAGTCTTTATTTTTCTCAGCGCAACACAACTTTAGTGGAAGATCAGACATTTGGCGAATTGGAGTTGTGAAAAAATTATAATTGTGGTAAAAACAAAGAATTATAAAATTTATTTTCATATGGAGTTTTTTTTAGTAACAATTATGTTGTCAACAAACATATGAACTTCTGGGATATAAACATTTTCAAAAAAGATAATTTGATGCTTCTTGCTAGCGATGTTGTCCTATGAGGTATGACATGTACAAATAAAAATGGTTACATGAAATAATTAAACTTTTTTAATTCTAAACATTTACTCCCTCCGTCTTCTAATTAATTGATTGTGTTTGACTTGCCTGGTTATTTAGGATATATATATATATATATATATATATATATATATATATATATATATATATATATATATCTTATGAGTTTTTCATAATACTCAGAGAGAGAAAGAGATGGAGATGGAAGAAATTGGTTCAGGATAGAAAAAAATAGATTGACGGAGATTAAATGTGGAGAAAGAAATTAAATAAAAAAAGGTGTAAGAAGAATAAACATAAAAAATCACATATGTAATCTTTCTTAATCTAGAAAGTCATCAATTTTTTTGGGATATGATCATTTTATTTTTTTTTGCAACGGAAAGAGCATAAAACAACACTATTGTTAATGTAGCTACGGTATTATAGCTATTAGCTTATCTATATACCAAGGATTACATGAAATCAAATTTATTTCTACTCAAAATTTGCATGTAGAAATATTTGATTGTACGTGTTCAAATTCAGCATGAGTCTTTTTTGGGCATGTAACTACAATGTTAATTGTCTGTAGGTGCTTTAAGACATTAATTAATTAATCTTTCCCATGATAAAAATTAGATAACTCTTTTTTTTTCCTTCCAAAAAGAATATAGAAGGCTAAATTGCAAATAACCTCTAAGGTTTACTACTTTTGGCAAGTAGAATCCTGATATTTCATTTTGAACGATTAGAACCCTAACATTTTAAAATTTTGGCAATTATATCTGATATCATTTTATCGTTATAACAAGCGCATGTTGTTCTATTCACGTGACATTTTCGCATGTTGTTCTATTCATGTGACCTTTCCGCATGTTGTTCTATTCACGTGACCTTTTCGTTGGGCAACTCGGTCAAACAATTAAAAAAATGATTTGAGACAATCATTTAAGAAAAATGTTTTGTCCTCTTCCATTTCTGTCTTTTTGACTTATCTTCACGCATAACCACCAACATAAACCATCATTGTTGCCACCTATAACCACCAACTCCAAAACTTTGTCACTAAAACCACCTCGCCGGTCTCTAACCACCGCCACCACAAACCTATTTTCTTCTTTCCAACCACCGCCATCACAGTCACCTTAGTACATGAGTGGTAATTCCAGACATCACCTTAGCTCAGGGTCGATCGCCGTACAAAAAGCACCACCTATCACCTTAGCCCATGCTTGATCGCCTCAACTAAATTCCAGACATCACCTTAGCTCACGGTCGATCGCCGTACAAAAAGCACCACCTATCACCTTAGCCCATGCTTGATCGCCTCAACCAACCATCACCTTAGCCACGATCGATCGCCTACCAACTACAGATCGACATAAAGCCGCCACAACCGCAACTATCACCTCAGACAATAGCTGATTGCCCTACCAATCCTTGTCTTAGCCCACGAAAATCCGCCACGAGCCACCAAAATGTTTCAATATGAACTAATTCTACCATAATAATTGGGTTGGATATTTGGCTTCCCCAAAATGGGCTTTTTCCCTTTTTGCTATCATTTTATGGAGCGAAGGCCTCTTCCTCATAAACTCCTTGTTGCTTGGTTCAATCGAGTCTGGCCCCTCCACGTGGCTATTCCGATTGTTAGCTGTTATGTCCTTGACACCGTTGCTCTCTCCACCGGAACTGCCTTTGCTTATGTCATGTTCATCTTCACCGGTGGTTTTGAAGCCATTTTTCCCACTATCTGTTCTCCTGCAAACATCCTTCTGGTGGCCAATCCTGCCACAATATTATTAGAGCAAATATTTTTATGAATCTGATACCACTCTACATTTTCATCCCTTGAGCATATAAGTAAGGATTAGCAGATTAGATAGATATATTTGAACATATATTCTTGCATACATCCCTAGTGAGGATGTTGTCTAGTAGGCACCGATTTTGGTGGGCTTCCCAAGATTTTTGTAGGCTTTGAATAGAACTTTCACCTCATAGTACTCGATTGACAATTCTAGGAGTCATAACCAGATGGCCGTTTTCATTTCTTTTGCTTTAGAGGGCTTAAAATCTAGCTACAATTTCCCCACGGATAAGTAATTGTTTAGCACAATCCAAGAATATCCTTTGAGACGTGATCGTAGTCTTCCATGAACTGGAATTTGATTAGAAATGTTAGATTATATAAATTAATATGACAATTACATTTTCTCTATTGTACTATGTCTAGAACATTCTAAAGTTCTCATAACTTGTAGAAGATTCTCTTTTCTATTTCTGGTAAGATAGTTTTTTCTTGCCTATACAAGGTTTCATTGTACTCAGTTTTATAAGGTTCTATGATATAATTATATTTTCCTCCACCTTTTCTATCTGGTATCAGAGCCATACAATCCTCAGTTTGAGAGTCTTTCATCTACTTTTACAAACTCTAGCGGACGGCCTTTTGTCGTTCGCCCGGCCAACTCAAGTGGTTTTGTTTTTTTTTGTGCTCTTCTTTTCTTCTTGAGTTCAGAATTTTTGTCTTTCTTTCCTGCCCTTTCTATACAGTGATCTTTGCTTATGCTGAAACCCTAGTCACCGCTCACTCTTATTGTTCATCAACTCTAGCTTATCTCTTTCGGTAAAAAAAATAAAAATTTGTTCCTTCTTCAGTTACCTCTGTCAATTTCCTTTAGCCCAAACCCTGATCCAACACTTATATAAGATTATGTTCCTTCCACCGATCACAACGTTGCTAACCATGCCATCATGCCTCTCGTTAGTTCCTGTAATGTATCCTGCTCTTGTCCTGTTCTGCCTCTTACCCTACTCTTAGTCGCCAGACCTCACCCCTAGACTTTTATGGTCGTCGAACCTCGCCTCGGGATTCCTTTTCTGTTCTTAGTCTGCGTGCCTTGTTCTGGGATTCCTATCTTGTTCTTAGTCATCGGACCTCACCCCGAGACCTTTATGGTCGTCGAACCTCGCCCCGGGACTCCTGTTCTGTTCTTAGTCTACGGACCTCGTTCTGGGACTCCTGTCTTGTTCTTAGTTGTCGGACCTCACCCCGAGACCTTTATATGGTCGTCGGACCTCGCCTCAGGACTCCTACTCTGTTTTTAGTCTGCAGACCTCGTTCTCGGATCCCTGCCTTGTTCTTAGTAGCCAAACCTCATCCCGAGACTTTACGGTCATCGAACTTCGCCCCGGGACTCCTGATCTGTTCTTAGTCGCTGGACCTCGCCTCGAGACCTTGATGGTTGTCAAACTTTGCCCTGGGACTTGTCTGTTATTGCATTGCCAGACCCTATACATGGAATTCATCTCAACTTGGATCTCACATAGTGCACTTCGTAACAAGACACCGCTCCGGACTTAACCTCCAAACTCAAGCTTGTTCGTTCTCTACCAACTTGAGTTTGAGGGGGGGGGGGGTGTTAGATTATATATATTAATATGGCAATTACATTTTTCCTATATAGAGGATTCTCTTTTCTGTTTCTGGTAAGATAGTTTTCTTTTATCTATATAAAGAATTATCTTTTCTGTTTTCTCTTACCTATATAAAGGCATCATTGTACTTAGTTTTATAAGAATCTATAATATAATTATCTTTCTCTTCACATTTTCTTTCAAGAAAGAAGCCATCATCCAAATCTATCAGATCGTAATCTCCTTGCAGTTTCCATCTATTTCGGATTCTGCTTGTTAGAGCTCTGTAGCCAATGGTTTTATCCATCAGTTTTAGTACGAGTCCACTTTTCCATTGTTTCTGATTTTTTTTTATTTTTTTTGTAAACTAGATTCACAGAAAGAGTTAGTTTGGGTAGCATTGGATTCTCTTCCTCTTCATCCTCCATCACTCAACATCTTTGCAGGAATTGGCTTTCGACGTTATGGTAGAGGGAGGGGGGAGGTTAAGTGCTCCTTCGAAGCTAGAGGTTTCCCCATTAACCGCGGGCTTGCTCTATTCCCGTCTTCATCATTAAAATGGTAATTCTTTGCTTTCTTATCAATTTTTTCCTAATTTCATTTCTTGGACTGTTTGTAGGTCTCCAAGAACTTCGATCTCCATAAACAAAGATTAGGGTTGGTTACAATGTAGTGAATCGTGAACGGTCAGAGAAGGAAGTGATGTTTGCAACATGTTGGTGGAGATAAGGGTTGGTTACCATGTAGTGCATCACGGGTCATTAGAGAGGGATCCGTTGTTTGCAACACGCTTTCTTTTTCTTTTTCTGTTATAAATTTTAACACTTATAATATTGACTCGGACTTCTTGGTTTCATGTAGTGCATTAGAGAAGGATCCGTTGTTTGCAACATGCTTTCTTTTTTCTTTTTTTGTTATAAATTTTAACACTTTTAATATTGACTCGGACTTCTTGGTTTCATGATTTAGTGCGTATTAATATCTTAAAACAGCTCATGCTAGATCCCTTCCAAGAGGAATTTGCTTGGCTAATGACAAGGATCTATGACGGGACCATTGAAGGAGGCATTAGACCCTCTTAATCTACTTTTAATATCATGTCTTCTAGTTGGATGTAATAATTATAGTTTACCTTTTTCCTTTTTTTCTTTCTTTTCTCTTTTGCATAAGCTCATATCATTGATGTAATTTTCCCAATGAAACCAAAAAAGGGGAAAAAAAGAAGAAGAAGAAAAAAAACATGAAGGGGCCGTTTATTTACATTTTTAACTTCCATTTGTTATTTGTTGTTAGTTTTTTGTTTTAAAAATGAAACTTCATCCTATTTGTATATACTTTTTCTAGAGTTATATTTTGTTACTTTGTATTGAAAAGGGATATGAGTTCGTTTACATGTTTTTCTCCGGAAATGCCACTACTATTGATATGATAATTTAACATAATGCCCTTAAAATCCTTAAAAGTTCTGACAACCGGCCTAACAGGGCCCACTTGTCAGTCCATTTTGGTTTGTCCATTTTTTGCAAGAGGAATTTTGAACCCTTGATCTATCACAGCATCCACCAAACACAGCACCGCCGCCGCTGCCTCCACCAAAATCAACAGCATGCCACCTCCACTAGAGCCAATATCACCGCCTCCACCAAACCAGCTAGCACAACCACCATATTTTGCTTCTATAGGTTGCAATAGACTGTCGATTGGTGATAAATGGTGGTTGTGCCGTGCTTAAGGCGGTTTTGAGAAGGCTTTGTGGTGACTGTGTGAATCTCAATTGGCCAAAGTAGTCAGCGGATATCAATGGTGACCATGGCGGCTATGATGATGGGGCTTAGTCCTTCGTGGTGGCACAACAATGTTATAGGATTCTTTGTGATGGCACGACAGCAAGGCATGACTCATTTTGGAGACCTTTCGTTGATGCCCATGATGTGGTGGTAGAGAGAGAGTTGAGTTGAGGGAAAGCAAATAAAAAATAAAGAATTTGCTTTTTTCTTTGGCTTTATCCAAAAAAGGATCGAGCCTCGTCAAAAAAGTTTAAACAAAACGAAAGGGAAATATACTAAAGGAACAACATAAAAGAGAAATCATTTTGCCATCATTACGAAAAATAAAAATTAAAAAACTATAGACAAAAGCCCCAAAATCTCAATCTTGCTCGAAAAAGAAAAAAAAAAATGTAGCCCCGAGTATTTTATCGTCAGCCCTCGAGTGATTAGTGATTACTTGACACTTGACGCAACAAAATTTCACTTTAGCTACAATTAAGATTCAAAGGTCGTGAAATGTGAACCTTGCATGTTCAACGTCAGCACCTAAAACACTCAAAATCTCCTTCGTGGTTGAGGACAAGACTGTCGCGATGTAAACTTGAGGGTAGAGGGTGATTTATCATTCTTATCAGAACCCAGACGATTTTTTTTGTGGTGCATCATGACTGGACTTGGACCACCGGAGAACCATGAAGCATGGGACTGAATCGTCTCCTATTCATTTAACTCAGAAATGGTAAACAACTAGTATATAGATCGCATATTCCAAAAATGATTTGTCCATTGAAGCTCGTGCTCTCCTACAGCCCATAGGTCAAGCTGGAAACAAGTCCTTACATGGCACAGTGAGTTAAGACCATCATGGCACGCTAGATCCATCCTTCCGATATTCAATCCTGTGAAATGAAAACAAGCAGATCAAAACAGAGGCAAATTGCAGACCTAGTGAAAGATAATTATGAGCAGCTCGATTTTGCGGTACTTGCACTTTGCTTCTTCCAGATAGAAGGAAAAAAAAACAGTGAAAGAATCAAGTGATTCGACCATATAGCAGAAAACATTGAAAGAACAAGTGGTTCAACCTCCACGATTCTCTCGCACATGATCCAGGCTTTCTATCAGTTCTGTTACGTGGGTCACAAAAGGCCCGAAGCTGTGCTGAGCATGGATGTCACAAGTCCACAGAAATGTCCAATTGCAAAAAATTTCTTTGTTGTTCCAAAGGATTAAAAGGAAGGATGAACATAATAGATTAGCTTCCTCATATAAAAAACTTCAACCTTTCCAACAAAATTTCATTTCTATCCCCTTCCAAGATCTCAGATTTATAGGTACAATTGGTTCATTAAAGAGACGTAGTTTTAGATAGCGGGCAACACTGAACTTCTTTACATACAGATAGCATCTGACAAATGGTTCCTGGAAAGAGAACTACAGAAGTATAACCTCCTAACCCATAAACATCTCAACAATTTAACCAAAAAAAAAGCTGAAAGTCATAAAGTTGCACAATTCTAATTAGTGTACATAAATGCAGATACTCTTAGATATACGGATGTAATAGAAAGAGCAAGGATCCACGTTTCCTCTAGACGAATAATACTTCGTGACACAACTGCGATGCACACGGGTGTTGGAAAATGCTATTATGCTTTTACCACACTGAAGATCTCAGCGGAGTTCTCTACTACTACCTCCACCTCCTTTAGGATTATCAACTGAGAAGGCAAGTACTTCCAATGTAAGCGACCAGTAGGCCATCGCATATGCAATTTCATGTGCCACTTCCCATCACATCTTTAATCGACAAGTAAATCAAGAACAAGAAGTCATTTGATGAGCCAATTCATTATGGCATCAGTTTCTCACCAGTTCAAGCAGGGTATAGTGGCAGTAAGTATGAAATGGACAAATGGTACATAATTACACATTCAAGAATCAAAACTTTGACACATGCCAAAAGAAAAAAAACCAATATCTCATGTCATTAGCATTTTAACAGCAGCCAGTGATAAAAGGCAACAAGGAATACGATGTTACCTTAGTCATTGACCGAAGCTGAAAAATTGGTGGTGTAACTAGTTTTTCTCCACTGAGCTGCACCTGGTAGGCGTCTTCGGTGGTTTGATTGGGGGTGGGGAGCATGTGCCACTTCTACACGAATGCTCATTTGGGGTTTGAGTCCCAATTTGATGGTTTAGATAGATGTCCAAGTTAGCACATGACGGCACTCCTATCTTTCTCTTGCTCTTAAACCTTCACCTAACAGAGACGTGAGGAACAAAAACGAGAAAAAATAACAACAGTTCATCTGCTTCTCACAGGAGCAGGCCAGTCATTTGAGATACCTGTCTTTTCGCTTCTCAAGGTATCTTTGCACTGATGCTTTTCTGCTTGCAGGACCTTCAGCAGCTTTATTTTATTTCATTTTTTTTGGGAAGGGGAGATAAGAAGAGTTAAAGATAATCAAACAACATCGGATATTATGCTCAATAACAAACTTCCCATCAGATATTTGCATTTGAAAAAAAAAAAAAAAAGTTCAATGGCAGTCAGTAAATATAACATGTAGACGTATTTTGTTTCATTTGCCAGCAATAAATTCATCTTTTCTGTTTCCATTTCTCTTAGAGGGAATCCAAAAGTAGCAAAAGTATCTAAAGAGAAAAAAGGTAAAGGTGTGAACTAGGAGAGGATTTACCATGGTTCTCTCCATGATACATTATGCGTTCTTCTCTTTGCAATCGAGAATTATCAGTCATTTTATCTGCAGAAGTTCAAAAAATAAGATGCATGTGAAAACAAAATATGAATGACAGAATTGGTTGTAAGTACTTTAACTGGCTCTTTCGATTCTCCTCATGCCACCGTAATTGCTGATAAGAGCTGTAATTGTCAATAGCTCTGTAATTTCAATGTAATCAGCTCTAAACGAACAGCGTTGACATTTTGAAAACAAAGAAATCTACACACTCCTTGCACCACTCAAGTATCAAGACTTCTGCCATTCAGACAAGCGGCTCATGGGGAACTGACTCAAGCCCTAGACAAATTCGGAGATATAAAATTTCAAGGAATACAAAACAGAGGTGGGGGAGGATGCTTTACTTCCAATATCACCTGCTTGTAAGGTTTGCAGGAGCACGGCGGATTCGGGGCCTACTTTGACGCTGGTAGCTCGTAAATGGCAAGGTAAAGGTTGCCCTGTTGTTATTCCATAATTTGGAGCTTCCTGATGAAGAGGACTCGCAGCAAGCTGCATTATTGCTCGCGCCTAATATATACAACAGCATCTCATTAGAAGCTCAGACTATTACAGTTTATATTCTGAATTTCCACAAAAACCATACCTTATCAGCCGGCATGTCATCATAGACATTCACCTTCCCACTGTAAAATATTGTCATTTGTCCTACTGATGTAACTGGCACGTCTGTTACACCTGTGGTTCTGTGACCATTTAGGGAAAATTCAATATTCAAGACGGACTAAAACAAAAATCAACTTTGTAGTATCCATGTTTAATGCTGCTTTTACACAAGCAAAAGCTAAGATTTCAAATAAGGTAACTAAAAGTCTAGAAGTAAAACATGCACAGAAGGAAGATCTATGGTAGAGACTCGAGACATTATACTCTGGAAACTTGAGATATAATTTCAGAACCTAGTCATGGTCACAGAAAGTGGGAACAAATACAAAGCAAAGAACTAAGAGAACCAAATCTTTTCTAGATCCTAGCACAAAGATCATTAAAACAGTGACTTAAGCGCCTAGTTTTTTATTTAACAACAAAATTTTCCCTCAGCAACAGGGACGGACCAACTGCATGAAGCACAAATATCATTAAAACAGTGACATAAGCCTCTCGTTTTTAGTTTAACAACAACATTTTCCCTTACCAACAGGGGCGGACCAACTGCATGACTGGGGGGGTGGGGTTGGAGGGGCACAGCCACCACCCAAGTTTTGGGAACTTTTTTTAATTTTTTGAATAATGAGTAATTATATTTAAAATGTTTATGAAAATGCCACTATATTGTAACATTAATGTATTAGGGATTTTTTTCGTCGCATTTTTAACTTTTTGTGCCACCGGCCGTCATAATCTTTTTCTTTATCTTTCCTTCCTCCATCTTCATTCTTCCAAATTTCAAATTCCAAATCTCCAGATTAAAAAGAAGCACGAATAGATCAAGGTTAGTTCTTATTCGTAGTTTAAGTTTTTATAAAATGTTAACTTATACATGCACTATTGTCCTACAAAAATTAATAATGACATTAGTAATGCATATATACATGTTACAGTTAAGCTTCTTTCGTGCAAGATTAGTAATTTGTTATTGACTAACCTTACGAAAATAAATCACTATGAATAGTGACATTATAAGATACATAGTCAAAGTGAGCAATCTATTTTGCATTTAACGTACTCAATAGTGATGCTAACTATAATATGCTTCTTTTGTAGATAGGAAAGTCAAAGTCATGCGCAATTGGTTCTTTCTTTCAAACAAAAAATGTTAACAGTAGTGATGCTGATGAACAATTTCCTACAACAAAGAATGTTGACGACTGTAACATAGTTGCACCGATTCCTACTCCTACAAAAAAGAATGCTTTATGTGAACTTTAACCTTCCGATTTTTTTTTTGTATTCCCTTCCCCCCCCCCCCCCCCCCGATTAGACATCCTAGGTCCGCCCCTGCTTACCAAAAAACATTTATCACAACATTGGTACTGGCACATCAGATAACTTTCTTGTCATGACCTCAGTCAAATTGCACACCAAAAATCACGAATGATGCAAGCACTTGATTTAATCGAATAGAGTTGCATACGTTGTGTCTATAGCTGTGATGTGTAACATATATGTTACACACACGCACAGAGTCACATAAATGATCAGATGGTCTACAAAGTAGACTTTCTATACATGGCAAGAGGGCTTGGTTTATATTTAACAAAAACTAGTCTCTTGAACAAGGCTACTATTCTTTCTATCTATACAATAGGTAAGCATTCAATACAACACTCGTGTGTTCATACCACGAGAAGAATATACTACATTACTACTTACATAATATTTTTTCTTAAATGTATGTTGTTAGCGATGTAGAAGAAGACTAGCGACTACATGTACCATTCTGATGATTTAAATTAATGTTATATTGTGGGCACACATATGATGGGCCTTATTGTGGTGTCTATTTGAGGATAACACTAGCATGTGCAACATTTTTTGGATGACACAAGCACGTCTCCAAAGCACTTAGATCAGGACTAGTATATCCTATCCTTGAAATGACTATTCTAGCCAAAAGATGTAGATTTTGCCAGACGAGATACAACAGTTTTAACTTTTTCCAGAGAAAATTCTACCTACTGGCATATTTTGTATGCAAAAAAGGGAAGTGTGGAGGAGCAGACCACACTCCTTACCTGCAGGAAGAACACTATTACGTTCTGTATATGGTTGGGAACTTGTTTGTTGATCTGAATCAAAAGATTTGATTTGCGAATCATTCTTGTACTTCAAAAGCACCAAACAAATGTTATATTTGCTGTCAAACTTATTTGTGAAGGATACCCAATCTGATTTAAATCAAAGATCCAATTCCAAAATCATTTTTGTGTAATCCAAAAGCCTTTGAGACATGCTATATATGCCGTTGAGCTTATCTGTTAAGGATCTGAATCCAAAATCCTTATTAGAATTCATAAGCCCCCCACGCCAACTCCAACTACAAAACATACAGAATATGATGCTGTCTGGAGCTATGTTACATGGACTCTTCGGTTTGCGTGAAGTACCCGTGTCGGACACTCGACACTTGGACATGGGTATGGGATATGTCTGACACAGGATATGACATTATCAATACTATATATAGTTTTTTATTTAATTAGTTATTACTTTGAGATGAGACAAGTTATCAATTAAAACTAAGTCACCACAGAAAAAACCTTTTTACCTTCGAAATAACTAAAAAGCAGTAACAATTATAAACATTTTGCCGTGTTCCCGTATTTTGCATTTTCAAAATTAGACGAATCCGACACTTAAACACGTATCCGATCCAGACACTCGTACAGAGTCCATGTAACATTGGTCTAGAGTTTTTTTAAGCCTCAATCACGCAAGGGCCAGAGAAGTTTCTTAAGCACAATTTTGGTAATAGAACCTGATATAACTCAAATATATCTCCCAATAATTGGGGAATACCTGGCTGGCAATCTCAGTCAAACTGGGACACTGATGATTATCTTATCAGAATTCTAAAAAAGTCCTTAAGAGATTGTGACGCGATCCTCAAGGATCCTAACGCGATCCTAACACATCTGGCACACGGCCTAGTCCTACTAGGAGTTTTCTCCTACAACTATATAAAGGGGTCTACCCCTTCGGGAATGGGATAATTACAAAATTCATGCTTTTTCAGAGCTACTAATCTGTAACTGCGTTTTGACTTAAGCATCAGAGAGTTCTCCGCCGATAACCCGACCCGGCAGTCACTCGTTTTCTGTCTTGCAGGTCATCGGTCCAGGCTCGAGTTCCGCCAACGTACGGGGAGCATATTTTTAGCAGCAACAGATTGGCGCCATCCATGGGACCAGCCAGCCTAGCCGTTTGTATCCCAAACTGCCGGCGACAACGTGTCGGAACCACCGACAGAACCGTCGTCGTCACAGGTTTCTAGATTGAATTATAGTCACAAAAATACAACACATTGTTGGAAGAAAATTCAGAACCGACAAAGTGCCGCCGAGCCACCGACGGCACCTCCGGAAAAAAGTCCAACAAATGGAAAATAAGCAGCATAGCAACACCGCCAGAAGGTGCAATTTGTGCGCCCCACCGCGTATGCTTCTTCAACCGCCACAAAGCCACCAAAGCAGCGACACTAGAAAAAACCAATTAGCGCCCTTAGCGCCGTCCACCGCGACCTTCCCCGACATCGTGCCGATACGGCCACAAAAGCGTCGCAAGGCTACCGGAGCAGCACGAACAACGTCGTCACTGCCCAAATGGCGCCAGCACCAATCGGCGCAGCCGCTGACATCGTGCTGTCCACCGAAACCATGACCGGAGACGAACCATCGATGACAAAGCCTAGCCGAGGGGCTGCCGTCGTCGCAAAAAGACACCACCACAGCAGCGCCGCCGACGCCATCGACATCGCCACAACCTCCACGACGCCAGCACGTCGTCAGTCACAACCGCTGACCACCGCCGCGAAGCTGCCGGAGTGTCCCCAACAACCAAAAAAAAGAGGAGGCAACAGCGTCACCGCGATTCTTTGGGTTAATACCCTAGCAGTAGAGCGCCGCCGCCGCCGTCCACAGCGCCGCCGCCATGGCAGGCCCTTCAGCAAAGCACGGCTGCCACATCATCGCGGCTTGCCCCAAGAGCTGCGTCACCATCGACCGCCGTCCAGCTCCCGATTTGCGCCACAGCGGCCAGGGGAAAAGCACCACCACCATCGCCGAGTCCTCTACCACGAAGACATCACTTTGCCAACATCGGCGGGCCGCCACTAGTCCATCCAGCAATCAACAGAGACGCCATCACTTCGCCGACATAACACTCCCGCATCTTACTCAAGGCCACAAACATCAGCCACCAGAGCGTCGCCGTCGTCCACTACCATCGGTGGCAACTGCATCGACCGAATACAAAGCAAACTACAGAAGAGGAAGTCACAACAGCACCTCCAGATCGCCACTATCGTGATATGCACCACCGCGACACCATTCGCCCTGTCACCACGGGTTAAGACTTTGACTAATCGCCGGTGTGCCTTGGCCTTGCAACCTTAGCGTTGCAAAGGGCACCACCACTGTGCCGTCGTCGCCTTTCTCAGACAGGTGCTACCCATCAGCCCACACCGCATCGCCTTCACAGCCACAAATAGGACCTGTGCAATTGCCGCCGCCAGCATCAGGAGGCCCGATCATCGTCACCGCCGTGGCAGGCCCTCCGACGAGGCATCGGCGCCGTAAGATTGTGGTCTCACTCCCAATCTGCCCGTCACCATACCAGTCGCCACCATCACTGCCGCGACCTACCCTTGTACCCCACACCATCTGAGATCGCAAGCATCACCGAGCTACTTCGCGGCACCGGCTTCCTTCGAGATGTGAGCCACCGCGACCAGCAGCAAGGCGACGCCATGACCACCGCGATGAGCTTGCACCATCGCTCCCACCAGTGCGATTGCCGTCATCGCAATGGCCAGATTTGGCCTCCTGTCCAAAAAGGAAAGGGGCAGACGGATTAAACAGGTGTACTTTTTCTTTTTTAAAGAAATTATGCAATCCTTCCGAAATTATGCATATTCATATTTTAGACCTATTGGGTTTTTGTTATTGAACATATGCCATATTCTTTAAAAAGCATTAGCTTTTTGCCTACAAAGAATGCGCATTTACATTTTTGGCCCAAAGGGCTTCAGTTATTCCACTTAAGCCACACAGATTTTGAAGCATTAAGTTTTTAGACTGTCAAAAAGGCCTATTTGGACTTAAGACCACAGAATGTCTTTTATTTAAAATATGCCATACAAACTCTTTAACAACGGCGTATGTTTTCTAGCATATTTTTTGTTAAACATAAAACACTATGACTTGCAGCGCTAGCAAGCCTTTCAAAGGCTACTCCCTGTGCATTTCTATGTTACCTAGACCTATGTTCTATTTTGGTCTAGCATTATGCAATTACGTCAATTGATGCAAGCACGTCACATGTCGGGTTCTACCGACTGTTATGACTTTTTAAACTCACTTGTGACACGCAGAGCAGCACATTAATCGCTTAACCAGCAAAACCCTAATGGGGCCGTGGTGTTTGAACACTGCTCTTATTTCTGTGTTAAAAACATAGTTGCATTTTTATACGCTTTATTGCTTCAAAGGCTATTTTCAGTCACGTACTTTTTCTTTTTGCAAGGGCTTAAACTGCGCCCACAAGCATCAACAGTGACGTATAAATCGCTTCGTAAAGCGAGGAACAAATTCATAGCACCCTGCGACTTGAAGTCACGTCTAAGGTTTCTGCTGCAGCATCCTGCCGACTCAGCATTACCTATTGTCTCTTGATATTCGGTCACACAGTAACCCTGATCAGTAAATCAGAGCACTTCACCAATAGCGTTGCTGATATGGCTGGTACAATTGCAAGCTCAAGTTCATGCAACCAAGCAAACTGAATCTAGTTGCTTCTCAGTATATCGATAAATTGCGATAACTTCCTACTGATCATCAGTGACATCTTGCTCAGACGGACTCCATGCCCTCTAGCTTTATATGCTCATCCAATCAAGCGGGCATATATGGTCTTCTATATTGCTCCCACAGGTCTTCTTACGACCGGGCCTAGGCTGAAAAGCCGTCTTTATATGTCCACGCCTTCTCAAAGGCTGGGGGGCTTTATATTTTATGAGATCATTCTTATACATGTTTAATGCCTTGTGTCTTATCAGACAGGGAGGTTCGCCACAGCGACCATATTACCAGCTCCATGACCCGTGCCTTCTTATTTGGCACCGTGGCAACAACAACGGAACTACCCCCGAGGGTATTTACATGAGCTCTGTGCTCCATCAACCCTCAAGGGCGCTTACTAGAACGCTACCTTCCACTAGCCCTCTAAGGCAGTCCCTTAAGGGACGAACACCCTCAAGGGTGACAGGATAGAGGTCAAGTTCTATCTGAACGGTTTAGCTATAGTTCTAACCCGTGAAACGGCAAAACCTAGTGGGAGTTCGCCGCCCTACCCTGTTTTGTTAATTCGAAACCTGGCCGAATGTGAGTGCGAGGCTTCTTTGCCAGCCCTTAGCTGACAGTAAGGGTTCGCGTCAAAGTAAAACGCAAGCATGATGTGGTCAACTCAAGCTAAAGAACACACTTGCACAAAACGAACACCCTCCACAGGAGAGGTGACCCCTCAAGGGGACATTCAAACACTTAGCACATGCAACAACTTGCATGCACAGCTCTGTGTCCTCGCTCTAGAGAGGCTAAACGTGGGGCACAGCCTCTAAAGGATCTCGAGATCCCATTATTCGTCTTCTGAAAGATGATTTCGAATAGCCTACTTAGGTGACATTCTAAAGACCTAGTTCTCAAGAGCTAGAGTTCTAGCACCCTACTTGGGCAAAAGTTCCAAGGCTTAAGCTCACAAAAGCTTAGGTCCGAACACATGGAAGAGAGAAATATTGTTACCCCTATAAGTGAATGGAGAATCCCTTACAAATCTGACTCGTGTCTCGAGACACCAGGTATAAACTTCCTCAGCCAAACATTTTAGCTAAGGAAGTGGGGGACTTATGATATAACTCAAATATATCTCCCAATAATTGAGGAATACCCTGCAATCCCAGTCAAACTGGGACACTGATGATTATCTTATCAAGATTCTAAAAAAGTTCTTAAGAGATTGTGATGTGATCATCAAGGATCCTAACGCGATCCTAACACATCTGGCCCACGGCCTAGTCCTACTAGGAGTCTTTTCCTACAACTATATAAAGGGGTCTACCCCTCCGGGTATGGGGACAATTACACAATTCATGTTTTTCAAAATTACTATTTTGTAGCTGCGCTCTGACTTAAGCATCGGAGAGTTCTCCGCCGGGAACCCCACCCGGCGGTCACTCGTTTTCTGTCTTGCAGGTCATCGGTCCAGGCTTAGGTTCCGCCAACGTACGCGGAGCATATTTTTAGCAGCAACAGAACCAATGGCATGAGCTTAAATCTCATGTCTCAATTAAAACATGGAAAGAATAGACTGAAAATCCCAATCAATTTCTTTTCAAACCCTGCTGCAGCTGCACAAGCCCTATCCACGTGCAGTGAAAATTAGTTTCTTTTATTCCAGCGAACATCTTGTAATTCTCAATCTCAAATTAGCTTATCTGCTCTAAAGAAGTTCTTGAACAATGCATTTAAACCCAGAGATAAAACATCTGATTGATCTGGCAAAACACCAAAAGCTGAACCAAAATGAAATGCAATCAAAAGGAGGCCGTTGAAGCAATTGATCAATTTAAACCCATCGGTGGTACGGAAGAGGTGACTTCCAACCATTCATTATTTCACGAGAATTTTGCACTTCTGGATCTCTCCAAGCCAGTGTTTACCAAAATTATAAGACTCGAAGGTAATTTCTTCCAATCAATGGGAAACTACAGGCGCCTACGAGAAACAGTAGGAAAGGCTTCTACTACAAGGGAACGCCAAACGTGGAGCAAGTAGAGGAAAGGCAGTTGACAAGCACAAACTTCCACTTTTAACAGCACTGATGTGCGCAGATATACTCTCCTAGACCTAGGGTCTGCAAGAATAAACAACAGCGTTCCTGGTTGAGCTCAGTGATTCAAATCAAATACAATTTAAGAACAGCTGCATAGCTTCAACAGGATTGAAGTTTGCGTTACCATTAAGGCATAAGCTTATCAAGAATAAAAAAGACAAGAAGACGGTTATAAAAAAGCCAAATATAGAAATACTACAATTACCTCGGAGAAACCGAGTCAATGTCAGGGGCAACGAGAGGATAAGACAAATCACCGGAAAGAACGGGAGTATCGGAATCTTTTCGCCGATCAGGCACCGATTCTTCAGCCGAAACAGACGCCTCTGTATCGGCGCTTGTTCCTTTATTAGCGACCTACACCACAACTACTTAAATCAACAATAATCGATACAGTAAATCTCGTATCACTAAATTTTAAATAGAGGCCAAACATGCCCTAACCTTTTTTTTTTTTCTTGAGAACATAAAAATGACAGAGAGAGTGGGAGGAAGAGAGAGAGAGGGGTAAATCAATAATCGAAACATACAAGGAGCGGATTCTCAGGGTGCGGAATGTAGCGGCTCCTGCGAGCGCCGGCGTCGGAATCCGGCGGCGGTGGCGGCTCCAGCAGCGTCTTGAGCGAGATTACCTGCTGGATCGCCTGCGATTTGTTCCACGACGGCCGCCTCATTCCTGCACGGACGTTAAACAGAAATTCACGCGCCGTCAATTACTGACAAGGTAAACCTACAGATACATGCAGAGAGATAGGGGGAGAGAGATGTGCCTTTCTCCTTGAGGTAACGGCGGCAGTCCTCGCGAGTGAGCTGAGAAATGTCGTCTTCCGTGAGCTGGTAAAGCGGCTTGTCGAGCGGTGACTGGGCCGCGGTTTCTTCCGGCGACATGGTAACTAACCAGGCGGAACTCGCCGGTCAACTCCGATTTGACCTTGCAACGGCCGATATGCTGTGATTTTCGAAGGGTTCGGGAGAGTGAGTGAGTGAGCGAGTCAGTGTGAGTTTAGTTTGGCCCCGGCGTCGCCGATTTGTTTCATGCTCCTCTCTCTCTTTTTTTTTGACATCTAGGGGGGGTGGGGATGCAAAGCCTGCGACCCCAGGACGCCAGGTAGTTATCTACCCAATTATTACAACTACTATCCCTATACGAATTACGTCTCTCTGGCGCAAATTCTTTATTGTACCCTTATATCTTATTCCTAAGCGTATTATTAATAGTCGAAAATTTTATATCAAAAAATAATAATAAATTAAAATAAATGGACTACTTTGTTCAAGACTACGATCATGAAAACGAAAGAAGGTGTTTAAATATTAAATTAAATCACTGTTATCATGTACACGAAATATTCACCCTCTTGAATTGAATGTACCAAAAGAAGCACACATAATACTAATAGCATTTCCAATCTTGAATGGAACATCGATTATAAATATTTTCAAAAAATTATGATCGCATAAAAATTTGTAATATCCATCACTTTCAAGCTCTATTGTTGCCCACTATGTTACTAGAAAGATACCCTGTTATTCTTTCTAATTTGAATAGAGTCATTCCAAGTGTCGCCCATAACAACAAGCTCCAATGTATGAAAAAAAACGTAAAGCGTAAAACTGCTTCAAAATCATATAAACTAAGATAAGATTCGAACAAAACCCAACACTTACCACATGACTCATTGGGTCACACTGGTACCTTATTGGACGGATGACTCATTGAAAGAGCACCATGAGCCAACCCCGTCGTGGCTGGATGCCAAGATGTGCAGACGGAGGCCATGATTTAAACATCCTTTTATGACTGGATACTTAAATTTGTGCATACCACTCCATGGTTGGAATTTGGAATCACCCATCTATGATTTGAAAGCACATCATTGTGACTAGGATCAAGAAATCCGCAACAAAGGAGCAAAAGCTTTGCATGCCACCACAAGATACACCACCAAACAATTCACGACGTCCGTATTTTTTTCGGTTGCTATAAGGTTGACATAATTGAAAAAGATAAATAAAAAAAAAAGAAATGCCTCTCAAGTGAAGATCGAAAGAGACCAAAAGGTCACTCGAAGAGACAAAACCCTAAACAAATCAGAGAGGAAGATAAATGAATTAGGAGGTGAAGGGAAGAGAAAAGGCCGAAGCCTTCTCCTTCCCACACCCCTGGCGGCACACAGTCGTGTTTTCTTTGGTTGAGGAATGCGTGGTTATATTGTACTCTTACTGTGCGAGATACATATCTTGACTACCATTAGGAGAGCATGGCAATGAATGTTTAAGCAACAGCCAGCATGGAAATCAGATTTTACTAATATGTTGTCCCCAAATTTTCAATAATGCATTAATTTTTTATCTTTTTCTTTTTTAACTTGTTCTCAAGGAGCTTTACCTGTAAAGTATTGTGCTATCGTATAAGGTGATACACTACTTAAGAATTAAACTAAAAATTATTTTTGGCAAGAACATTTTTGTTTAATCTTGTTTAGCATGTGCTTCTTTCGCTTTTCATATAAAGGAATTGCAAGTGGCCTCGACTTCGAAGATATAAGATGGGCAATTGCTGTCCTTTTGGCTTATGGCTCCTCCACTCCACTAGGCACCCAGTATAAATTCACTATTAAGTTATCATTTTCTCTACTGCTTTAACACTCTTAATTCAGAGTTTTGATAATATGTTAAGTTATCATTTACTCTGAAAATTTAAACTGTTAAATAATGAACCCAGCAATTTATGTCACGCTTTAACATAGACACTTACAATTCCTGCTGACAGATACCACCGATGACCGAACTTACATTTCATGTCAACAATTTCATTTGAAATCTCATTTCTAACATAACTTGTCAAATGTATAGTGAAGACTTGGTTCAACTTTTGCCCACAACAGCGGTTACAATGTTGTGATGATCCCTTGCATTGCATGGTGAGAGAGGAAAACATCAGCTGGTTATGAGATCAAGAACAAAGAAAGTTTTGTAGGAAAAACACACATGCTCCCCGCACACAAACAAACTAATCGGCAACTTCATTGTAAATGCGCTCTGGGAACTTTTTAAAGTTAGCCCATATGAGATCCAAGTATAAGGGGAATTGCGCTATGGCAAAGAAGGTCAGGACCAGACACGTAATTGTATATACCGGAAATGCTGCGTATTTCAGTGTATCTTTGACGATGAAGAAGTGTTCAGCACAGAATGAGATCAACGTGGCAGCCAAGGATACAAATAGTGATGTTAATCCCGTCAAAAGCTTCCTTGGCAAGCCCCATCTGAAATCATTCTCTTGATAACGAGACGTGAGAATGGCTAGAAACATGATCACTGAGGTCACCGAGAAACAAAGTGCAACGAGAGATGAAAGGGCGAAGACGTTGAAGGCGAGTTGATTTTCGAGAGTAGGGATCCCGCTATCTTGTTTGATGCCGCCTGGTACAGTGGTAGAAGTGGTAAAAGCGACGGTCGCTATTAGTGCTGCCACGACCGAGCATGACTGGGCGGTGTTGGTTAGCCATTCGCGACCTTCCTTGACAAGGACCTTATGTGTATCAGTGAATACGTCATTTGGCATCATCTGGTACTTGTTATAGCATGAACACATGTGTAGTGGCATCGAGTCTTTAATAAACTGCATTACATATAGCCATTCGATTAAACAATACTTACTCTGACAGCAGAAATAATATCTTCTCTAGTCACCTTGGAAATATTACACTGCTTTTTTGATACACTAGCAGATGGATCCATGCAAATACACTGGATAGGTTTAAAAAATTATCTTTCTTTTAATTTTAAGATGTACAACAAACATGCATTAAGTCATATTATTGTGATTTCTAATCTGAATCCATATGTCTCTCGCAGCATATGTTGTTCATGCATGCTATATACACACAAAGTTGTACTCATCAATCTTAACTTTTTTGACAGTGCAGGAAAATGCATGAGAATGTTAGAGAGATTTCAAAACACCAAAGCAAGGTTTTGAAAATATTGGTTAAAACACATTAATTATGGATACGTTACAACTCTTGTTAATTGCCGATAAATATAAATTAAAGTATAAGATCACATCTTGAAAATACCTTTTAAAAAGTTTTGATACATACTTTTACTTACAAATCGGAAGTAAATGTTACGATAAAAATAATTATGGTATAATGTTAGAATACTTTTTTCATAAGCAATACTTTTGACATTTAGTTACAAATTACGAGCGACAATCTCGTACTAATTATCGTAGATTCATACCTTTTTAACTTAATAGTCAAGTTTCAATGTTCTAATCACCATGTTAAAGAAATATTGTCTCCAAAGATACTGTGAAGGAAAAAAAATTACTATTTATATGCTCATTTTATAATTCTGTTTGTTTTTGTTAACATAATCTAGTAAAGAGTTACAAGTTTCCCTCTTAAGGGATAATGTATATGAAGTTCAACCTTCTTATAAGCATAAATGTTAATTGAATCATTTGATATCTTTCTTTATGCAAAGCACTTTGCATATTTTTTATTCGGTGCATAATGAAAAGGAAATATAGTACTCAAAGTACGTTCTATGTATATGTTCAAATTATCAAAGATTAATTAAGTCATCACTATATCTTTTTCTTCAGACTGTCCAATCCAGATCCCGAGTATAACTCATGCACCATTACACATTGATACTATCTCGAAACACCTCAATGCTACCACCGTAAATAAGCATATTTAGAACTACCACTGTGAACACCTTATCAATTGTCCAAGGCATATTATAGCATAACTTGTCAACCACCATTATATTAATGTTACCTTTAATCTCCTTAGAATTACCACTTGCTAACTGTTATCACTATCATTACCTTTGCCATCACTTTAATCTTACTGCTAAGATTACCACCACCACAACCATCTCGAGAGCTACATGTACCATTGCAACCATGGCTTGTCAGAACTATTACAAATCTCAATCTCATTAATAGTGCTACGACTACAACCACAAGAATTACCACCATCACATTCGTAAATCATTGTCACCTTTCCAGTCCCCATTACTACCAAACTGTGACATCTACGGCCAAAATCTCCCTAGTACCATTACCTTAACTATCATAATTGGCCATTGTTATCAATTAACAAGGAAAAATTCTTTTAACTCATTTACCCTTACATTTGTTTTCTTCTAACTCAATTTTAGCTTGCCATAAGTTATTTTCTTCCAAATACATATCTATTCTTAGTTAAAATTGAGTGTAACATGTTAAACTTTAACGGTATAACTTATAAAAATTAGATTCCTTTCAAACTTGCTTTTAGCGATCTCAAAGAACATATAACGCTCTTGAAATTTGTAATGTAATTGCTGATCAAGAGTTCTAAAAATCTTATATTGTTATTTTAAAGTACTTTTGAGGTGTTAATAATCAAAACTAAAGCCTAATATAGAAGTATAATGATTAGGTAGAGTTTTATAAAGTGTATGATTGATTTCTTAGTTTTATAAAGTTTACAAATATATGACAAATTATACCTTCGAATTTTCTAATAATAAATCGTAAGAAAGAGTTAAATAAAGTAGAAAAAGAAAAATAAATAGGATTTTTGAATCTTAAATATCCAATTCAAAAAAGTTAGACTCTTAATGAAGAGACCAATTAAGTTAGAAAACTACCACATGCAAACATGAAACTTACTTGTCAGAAAGAGAAGACTCCTAAAAAATCCTACTTGGCGCAAAAATAGAGTTATAAAAATCATGTTATTTTAAAGTGCTTTTGAGGTGTTAATAATCAAAATTAGAGCATAATATATAAGTATAGTGATTAGGTAGAGTTTTATAAGGTGTATGATTGACTTCTTATAAAGTTTACAAATATGGGATAAATTATATCTACGAATTTTCTAATAATAAATGATAGGAAATAGTTAAATACTAAAGTAGAAAA
Organism: Escallonia herrerae; assembly: GCA_033070095.1. Lineage (NCBI taxonomy): Eukaryota > Viridiplantae > Streptophyta > Magnoliopsida > Escalloniales > Escalloniaceae > Escallonia > Escallonia herrerae. The sequence goes on along the minus strand of JAVXUP010003430.1, from coordinate 26,196 downwards.
ATAAAAGAACGCCAAAATAAATAGAATTCTTGAATCTTATAAGGTGTTAATAATCAAAATTAGGACCGAATATATAAGTATAGTGATTAGGTAGAGTTTTATAAGGTGTATGATTGATTTCTTAATTTTATAAAGTTTACAAATATATGGTAAAGGATACCTAAGAATTTTTTAATAATAAATCATAGAAAAGAGTTAAATAGGATAGAAAAGAAAAAGGACACCAAAACAAATAGGATTCTTGAATTGTATATATCTAACTTTAAAAAGTTGAACTCTAAATGAAGAGACCAATTAAGTTAGGGAAGTACCACATGCAAAGTTGAAACTTGGGTGACAGAAGGAGAAGGTTCCTTAAAAATCCTATGTGTCGCAAAAATAAAGTTAAAAAAATCCTATGTGTTGTAATTTTAAGCGAAAGTTTCAGCTATATATATATATATATATATATATATATATATATATATATATATATATATATATATATATATATATATATATATATATATATATACACTAGTCCAGTAACCCGGGCAAGGCCCGGGTCAGTTATAGGTAACAACTTGTGCATCTGTACATTTGAATGTCAGTATATTTTGGTAGAGTTAACGTTAGTTATTTAGGCGTTATGTCGATGATTTTGAACTAAGTTTTACTTATATTCGCGTGAAGCTAACCATCAAATTCAAAATATGCTAGGTTCATGCATTTTACATCTAAGTATCATCAACAAAAAGAAACTTAGAAAAAAAACATAAAAATGTTCCAAAATAGTAAATATCGATTTGATTTCACATTTATTACTTTTTTAAAATATCTTACGATTACTAACGATGATAAAATGTAATATTAAAAGAGCGGTCATACGGTTCTTTTTAAGTAATTATTATACTATTATGTGATTGAATAAAATATATCTCAAATGAATAAAATTTTGTTTACGTCTAGTTTATTGTATAGACCGTGATAGAAGAGATTGCAATGACTTCGGGTTAAAAAATTCTTTTTTTTGTTCACTTACTTTATTTTTTTGCTTTGTAGATTATAGATTGAGTTCTAATTTTATAATACATTCGAATAATTATAATAATGCTTAAATTCTAATAATTTCATTTGGTTCATTAAGAGTATAAAGTAATTTTACATCTTGAATTATGAGTTGCAATATTTTTTGTAACTATTACTAATATTTTTCATATTTAAAGTTTGTTTAGGTGCTAGTAGCCATATTTAAAGTTTGTTTAAGATAAAAAAAAAGTTAAGTGCTAGTAAAGTTTGTGCTTTTCTGCATTACCTTTGAAGATTTTATTTTATTATTTTGAGGTCAATTTTGTGACACATCATCATATTTGTTTCGACTCCTTTTCCTTTTTTCTCCATATTTGTCAAAATTATACATGCATCGTGATTATTTTACTTTGATTTATTACTAAAAAAATTCGTAGCTATTGTTACCATAATTTTTAGTTTACCTTTTATGAGTAAAAAATCAATTCTATACTATCTAAAACTCTACTTAATCAATGTATTAATATATTAGAACTTAATTTTAACTATTAACACCTCAAAAATACTTTAAGATAACAAAATAAAGACCGAAAAATATGAAAAAATGTAAAATATTTTTAAAATTAAGTCATATCACTTTGTAGACTAATTTTGAAAGATCTTAATTTGTAAATTATTTATCTTTGATTTCATACCCGATTTGGTGTATATGATTTCCAATTTAGAGTTTGAGGTTAATTTTGCAATAAATCATTATGTTTATTTTCGAGTCCTTTTTTTTAATCCATATTTATCAAACTTACACATGCATCGTGATTCTTTACTTTGATTTATTATTAGAAATTCGAAGCTGTTGTTATCATAATTTTAGTTTACCTCATATAAGTAGAAAAATTCTATACTTACTAAAACTCTACAATCAATGTATCAATATATTATGATATAGTTTTGATTATTAACACCACAATTTTTTTTTTAAGATAACAAAAGAAACACTAAAAAATATATAAAAATGTAAAATAGTTTTAAAATTAAAGTCATATCACTTTGTAAATTATATTCAAAAGCTCTTGTTGTAAAATATTTATCTTTGATTTCATACATGATTTTTGTATTTTACGTTTGTGAGATTTTTTTATTTTATTTTAAAAGTACTTTTGAGGTGTTAATAGTGAAACTTAAGACCTTATATGTAGGTATATTGAATAAGTAGAGTTTTAGATGGTGCATAATTGATTTTCTATTCTTATAAAGTTTATTAAAATTATGCCAATAATTTCTGCAAATTTTTCAACAATAAATTATAGTAAAGAATCATGATGCATGTATGACTTTAGTAAGTAGAGATTTTAAAATACTTGAGGTGTTAGTAGTGAAAATTAAGACCTTATACGTTACTACAATAAGTAGGTAGATTTTTTGACGGTGCAGAATTGATTTTTTACTCTTATAAAGTTTAGTAAAATTACGCCAATAATACGTGCAAATTTTTTAAGAATAATTATAGTAAGAGTCATAATGCATGTATGACTTTAATAAGTATGGGTTTTTAAAGTACTTTTAGGGTGTTAGTAGTGAAAATTAAAATCTTATACGTTAGTATATTGAATATGTAGAGTTTTAAAATGTGCAGAATCAATTTCTACTCTTATAAAGTTAGTAAAATTATGCCAATAATACCTGCAAATTTTTTTATAATAAGTTATAGTAAAGAATTGTGATGGATATGTGACTTTAATAAGTAAAAATATTTAAAGTATTTTTAAGGTGTTAGTAGTAAAAATTAAAACTTTATATGTAAGTGTATTGAATAGGTAGAGTTTTAGAATGTGCATAATTAGTTTTCTATTCTTATAAAGTTTAATAAAATTATGTCAATAATAACTGTAAATTTTTTTAATAATAAATTATAGTAAAGAGTTATGGTGCATGTGCGTCTCTAATAAGTAGAAGATAAAAGAGAATGTGATATCAAAACAAAGAGTCATGGTGCATGTATATCTTTAATAAGTAGAAGTGAGAAAGGAATGTGATATAAAAACAATTAAGGGTGCGGAATCAACTTTTTTACTCTTATAAAGTTTAGTAAAATTATGTCAATAATACCTACGAATTTTATAGTGAATGCATGTGTGACTTTAATAAGTATAGATTTTTAAAGTATTTTTGAGGTGTTAGTATTGAAAATTAAGACCTTATGTATATATATTGAATACGTAGAGTTTTAAAAGGTGCATAATTAGTTTTCTACTCTTATAAAGTTTAGTAAAATTATTTCAATAATATATGTAAATTTTTTAATAATAAATTATAGTAAAAAGTTATGGTATATGTGTGTCACTAATAAGTACACACACACACACACAGAGATTAGAACTACAGGCTAAATACTTGATATCACTTTATGTGACGTTTGGCACAGCACCCCTAATCCCATAAAAGATCTTATTGTAAGACAACTTATATGAGATAAATCAGGGCAACAACTGAAAGAACAACGATTAACTACATTGAAAGAAAGAAAAAAAAGGGGAAGGGCTACATTTATCCGAAAATTGCTCCCTCTACCCCTTCTCTCTAAGATTTTTCAGCCGCCGCCCCTTCCTCCTTAAGCTTCCATGGCTGTTAGGCTGGAAGGGGGTCCCCCCTGTGGCCCTTTTCCTTCTTGTCCCTTGCATCTCCTCCCCTTCCCTCCTCCCCTTTGGCACCCCACCCAGTCGATTCCCAAGACCCACCACCACTTCTCTTCCCCTTCCAATCTCCACTATCCCTCTAGATTGGAACTCTTTCAGCCCCAAAAGTACCCTATCCATTTCGCTACTCTCAGATCTGAGAGTTTTTCTCATATCTGTCGTTGTCTCTGGATCTCCGATCCTGCGGGTTTTGCTAGAAATCTCCGATGCAAGTCCAAAAAGATGGGATTGTGGCTTGAAGATGCCGAATCTAATAGATCTGGAGGATGCATATTCCCTTCGAGTTGCGGATCGCTCCGATCCGGCCTTGGGAGGACCGCCCTCCACCTTCTATGGCTCCGATGTTGACTGTGGCAGTAATGGAAACTGCCACTCTATGCGGCCCAAGGCTCTCACCTCTGTTTCAGTGGGAGCGAGGGATCTGATACAATTTCTTGCATCTTCCCGATCTGGCTACCCCTTAATTTGGTATCCTCAAATACGGGTAGCTCTTATCTTTACTGTATTTTCCTCCAAGGCCTTGTTGGTCATTTCCGGGACCATCCGTTTGGATACGATTGTCTCCGTCTTTCTAGGAATGCCCATTTGAGTTTTGCCTTTAGGATGTAATGGGTAATTTTAATTGATGCAATTTGCTCAGAGGGAAAAAAGAAAAGAAAAAAAAAACTAAATAGAAAAATGGTTCGAATTCATGTACCTGGTACCACTTGATTTCCCACTGCATTTGCAAAGCGGCACCGGGAGTTCGCCATGGGCTATTCGTTCCCAGCATTGCAGCAAGATGTAATGCGCTATTTCCATCCTTGTCCACTCTACGGAGAACTATATCTTTCATGTTTGTTATCTTGAGTAAAAGTTTGTACACATGGAGCTGCCTATTCTCCGCTGCCAGGAGTACCATATTTTTCTTATCCAAGTTCGTGTCGTGAATGGCCACCGGAAAAGCTTCGAGGATTTTCTCCACCATCTCCGTGATACCGTTCTTTGCAGCAATCAGTATGGCTGTCTCTTGCCTTCCCCCTTCAGGCCTTCCTTTTTTATCGTTTGCTAACTGTTCAGGTTTTTTTTTCACCATCTCTTGGTCACCATATATCTCCGTATTAATCTCTCTGAGTGTTGGCTGCGCTCTCTTCACTTTAAGGATTCTCTGTATCTCCCCTGTCAATTTAACATATCAATACTCTGTTTTGTAGGGGCTAAAATTTATAGCACTATTCGGCACAGAAATACACAAAAGCAAGCGAGCATGCACGCATACACACCCACGCCCCCACACTCTTTTTGAAGATGTGGATGGGTTGAGAGGCTTGAAGCCCATCCCAAGTTACTTTAGCCTAAACCGGCAAGGTCGCAGGGCCCGATAGAACACCAAAAGTCCTCAGCCGGTCAGACTGTCCATCCTGAGTGAGCCTGGCCAGACCCTCAATCTGATTGGGAAGGTTCATTCCTCCCTTAAATCTTGCATTTCAACTTTTAGGGTTCTATGGTTTTTCTTTTGGGATTGAAAATTGACAAGGAACAGTGAAGTTGTCTATAAAAAATTGTTCATAGGGTACTATAAAACTTTGTTCATAAACTGCTCGAAAGTCTTACCATCTCCGTTCTCGTCTTCACTAATATTACTAGCTAATGGACCCGTGCAATGCACGGGATGGGATGCAGTTTTGATTTTCCAATCAACTAAACATAAGAAAGAAACCGAATGAGTTCAAAATTAGTCCCTAAATTAAGAATGCTCAAACAATAATTAAGAATCGCATTGATGATAATTCACTAAACAAAGTGAACATTTCAACTCAAATTTAGCAATATCAATCTATTGTCGAAAACTACTATGAAGAAGAAAAAGGTACCATAACTTTGACACATGCATTTGTACCAAAATCCAATGAAGAATGTTAGTATTTTCATATCATAGTGAAATGCCTACTGTGATTTTGCAAAAGATGTTTCGATTTGTGTCCTACTTAACTTTTTATATATAACATATCAAGGCCAACAGCCCTCTAAGAAAGTTCATAAATTTCAATAAAGTCAACTTATATTATTCTTGTGAGAAATACTTGGTGCATTTCTATATATCTTGAAGTTAAGTTATACATGCATGCACGGCGAACGAAACTGGAAGAAAGATTGTAATCCAAATTCAAAAAGAGTAGGTCCCGAACCAAGTGTAATAGCTATACTTATAAACTCACAATAAAGCTTAGCAAATATATATAAGATTCCCTCATTAGCAAATATAGGATTCCCTAAGAAGTTATAATAGCAATCTCGAATGAGCAAATGTTCCTCAGCTTTAAATTTTCTGTGAATCCTAAACAGTCTTTCTTAGTTCACCAAAAAATGAATAAAAGTTTATGCAATACAGATATACCAATGAATGAATTAGTAAAGCTAACGACACAATCACTTACCAAAAGTATATCAAAATGAATCCAGTACATTTATGTTATTTATTCGTTTTGAGTTTCAAGGACCAAATGTTGCAAGATTTTGATATTAAACTGAAGCCCTCGATCTTCCATTTCGTTGTCTTCGCGTGACAAATGGAAAAAATAAACTACAAACTACGCAATTAACAACATTTAAGTGTATGGGAAAAAATTGTGGTCTTAAAGATGCTAGTTAGGCATATAAAAATGCCAATGAACAATCTCTTATGGGATAAAAAGTGGTTGGTCATGAAAAAACATTCATCAATTTTTTCAATTATCATTAATAGTTTTTGCAATCAAGAGATATTATCATGAATTGAAAGATACTCCAAGCGTAACACATAAAATGAACACATCAAAGTAACTTAAATAAGCTTGTTTTCACGTGAACAACGATTTTGGATAAAAGAATAATTGTGAGGCCTAAAAGAATAATTGTGAGGCTTTGCAACACCCTTCCATTGTTATTCATAACGAAACACTAATAGAGAAATTTATACTTACCCGTGGAAAAACACTTGAAGTGTGTTTAGATACGACAAACAACGTCATCCCAAACCGGTTTCTCAATCTCTGGCTTGCTCTCAAGCCTAATAACCATTTTACCCTAATGGTACGTGATGAACTTCAGTATCTCGTCAACCCTACAAAGACTTAAGATTTAACAAATAGACAAAATGTTGGTAAAAGCACAAAATTTTACCCACTAAAGAATGACATTTGATAGATAATATAAAATGTGTATAATAAGAATTCCATATTTAAAGAAAAAAAGCATTTTTGTAAGGTTTGGGTAAAAAGTGGTTGGTCAAACTAAAAACAAATTTCATCAAAATTGTACAACATGTTTATTATAATATGAACTATGACTTTTGCAAAAAAAAAAAATTTGCGAGGCTATTTAAGACCACTCAATTGTACTTAATAATAAAAAGTAGCGAGAAAATTTTAGATTTAGCAATAGATAACTTGAGACAGATGATTTTCATAGCGTCGGTGGATAAAGCAAAGGACACATGTAGGTACCTAACGCCTTGGCTTGTTCTCGAGCCTCATGAGAGCATCTAACACCTAGGTGTATGCATTGCAGCATTTTGTCAAACCCACGTGAGTTTAAGGCTTTTGTGAATAAACAAACCAGCGATTAAAACATAAAAGGAAGGTTCATCACTAAAATGCACCTGCTAAATACTGAAATTGGTTACGATTGTAATTATGAGTTTAAGGCAAAAAAAAAAGGTGCACCACTCTTGCATATTCTCTGATAAAAGCGTTTGCAGCAAGAGTTTCAATGTAGTGACAAAAATTTGTTGTAAGTATTAATGGAATAAAAGTGGTCAGTCAGAAAATATGTTATCCATGACTTTATCACTAACTGAGAGCCACTCTAAGCTTATCACTTATAAATAAAACTTAATAGTATCTCACAGAAGCTTGATATCACATGAATTTATGATGCTTTTTTTTAACACCCTTACATTATCATTTAAATAGAAAAGTTCTAGATTTAGCACCAGACAATAACAAAGAGTGTCTTTACCTCCGGTTCATTTTCTAACTTGACAAATTGACTTGTATACTTGAAGATTCATAGTCTTCTTCATCGGAAGACCTTCCCATCTAAGTTGCCCTCCACATGATTGAGGGTGGCAAAAGGCGCTTCGTCTTCCACCTTGGTGACTGAAGCTGCCTACGTGCAAAAAGATTTGTCAAAAAAATCATCAAGAAATGAAGGGGATAAAGTGAAGATCACTGACCCCTAGCATATAATCATTTTTGGCTACATCAAACATCTGTTATTATGTAAACTACTAACCAAGATCATAAGGACTCTAAGTAAACTACTATAATCAAGAAGAGCGTATGATAGATTAATAGCAATGGAAAGTTTTCATTGTCATGCCATAAAAGGATCAACAAAATTGTTATATGCTTCACATCAGCTCCATTAGAAGGTTGCTCTATACTTATAATTGTTCTACTAAGGGAGCTTATTACACGTGGGATTCTTTTACTCTGCACATGGCCTTTGGGAACAAATAATACCATGTAAAGGACAGGGTTTAACAACCGCCAATGCGCTTTTCATCTCGGTATTGGAATTTGTAGAGTTTTTTCAAAGACTTGATTATCGACATACATCAACAAATTCAGCAAACATTTGTTGATGTATGTCGATAATCAAGTCTTTGAAAAAATATCTTTCTTCTCTACCAACAAAATAAAACCTTGGTATATCTTTCTTTCTGCCAACAAAGTAAAACCTAACAGCAATAATTCAGTAAAAATATTTTGGTAACAGAGGGAAAGATAAGGAAGTTTAGCTAAATGAAAATACTAAAAAGGATAATAAACAACAACCGAAAAGGGTACTTGCATATATAGAGGTTCTTGGTATATCTTTCTTCCCCACCAACAAAATAAAACCTTGGTATATCTTTCTTCCTGCCAACAAAATAAAACCTAACAGCAACAATTCAGTAAAAATATTTTGGTAATAGAGGGACAGATAAAGAAGTTAAGCTAAATGAAAATACTAAAAAGGATAATAAACAACAACTGAAAAGGGTACCTAAAAGGCAGTCAAATTAAATAATAAAAAGGATATGAGCAGCAACTATCAATTAATTCTGAAAAAGTGCTATCTAAAGATGAATTTAAAAAGTTATGATTCGATCACCATATCTTCCTTTTTTCCTACGTGTAGTGCAGATGACTTCTTTACATTGGAAACATGAAAGAAGTTTGAAATCTTTAAAGAGCAGGTGAGTTTTTCCCATGGACTATATGTAGCAAATTATGTATAGCTCTTCATGCACTCATTTTCACACTCTTGCAAGCTCAAATTTGCCTAATGTCTGCTACTCCTAGCATCAGGAACCTTCAGGTCTGTTAGTCTATCAACTCTACAAATCTCTTCCCTTTACCCTCCCCACACGTATGCCCTTTTCTTTTCTCCACACACTTACTATACCAATCTTCAGGGAACTAAAGTTCAAAGCCTGGCAAGCATTTGCACTGCTTGGCCTCGTAGGAGTTGTATGTGGCCGATGGGCAACAACACATACTTGTAGCATTGGTCTTGAGGAGCCAACCAGAACATAACCCATTCTTTACTGTCATCTCGCCATATATGACGGCCAATGGCTGTGGCTGCTAAACTATAGATACCTTATCCCATGAAAAAGCTAATGAAGGTGGAGAGACATATGGCAACGTTAAAGAGTTTGATTGTAGAGGATTTGTTGAATATATGGGACTCTAGTAGATTAAAAATGATGGACTCTTTTACATATATAGATAGACATTATGATTGAAGAGCCCAACTGCGTTAGGGCACTCTTAGAACGAAAGTTGATGCTAATGTGTCACAAGGAGAGTGTTCCTAAAATCTTATGTGTCACAAATATAAGCGTTCTAAAATCCCACGTGTCGCAATTTTAAGCGAAGGCTTTAGCTTTTTATATATATATAGATTAGGCGGCAATACAATCATCGTCTCCATCAAGGCATCATCATTGTCTTCTATGCCGCTACCACTATCACGATCATAATGTTCTTGATAAGGCATTGTTTCATCATCCTTGAACCATGATTGAGAATGCTTTGGCGGCCTCCCGCCAGTATCTTCATACCTGTATGTCTTAACGCTTTCAAGAAGTTTGTTCATGATTTCCACTGACCATGCGTGCTTATGTTTTTTGTCCCTCAGATTTATAATATTTCTGGATCCTATATAAACACTAATGTCAAGGACAGGTCATAGTCATAATATATCGTACCATAAAGGCAAAATTAAATACTGTGAGGAGAAGATCATGAAATACCTAATCCGAGAATGATTAGCATTGGCTCGGTTACGAATTTGAAGATTCCAAAGCATGTGATATAATTGGGTGGAAAAAGTTCATGGCCTTGAGCATATCCCCCGGCAGGGTTTTCAGCATCTGATGTTTCGTTTTTTCTCCAAGAACCTTTAGCTGAAACAGAAAAGCTATTCAGCACTTCTCAATCCTTTTTACTCCTCTACCAAGACTCTTGTTAATCATCCGCAGTAGTACTTTACTAGAGCATATCTAACGTTCATAATGCCTACCGGTTATACCAAACATTTTGGTCAGCACTCCAATGAACTTACAACATGCGCCATAATTTGGTGGATACTTGCGCTTCCTTTCATGATCAAACCTCGATGAAGATTGATGGCGAAGATGATTTTTGTCCACCGGGAGCGCATTGACATGTATACCTTACAGAGTGAACTACAACTTAATACATATAAAAAAAGTAATAAAACGTCTTTCTAATTATCTCCCTCTGAGAGAAGCTTTTGCGCCATTGAGTAAATGGTTATAGGCGTGAGGCATGACCGATATCACGTTTACCTGCGTGCTGAGGATTAAGACTAATCAGGATTGGCGAGACTCACGATTGTAAATGATTTGTTTAAGTCGTCCGAGGTGACAACCACTTCTGAAAGCAGAAGGCTTACTAGCCAGAATATGAAGCGGAGACAATCCCTGTTCGTTGTTGAAGTTAACAACGTCTGGGTAGTCACGTATTATTTCATTTGCCAAATCTGTCAAAAGTTTCAAATGGTTTTAGGAAATATACGTGAAAGTAATGCATTTCCAGTAGACTAAACTCATTAAGCATAACTATTAACATATATAGGACGGAATCAGAGGTATAAAGCTACAGTGCACTAGTTGTATAGTATTACCAAAATAGTCTCCAGAAATGGCAACATGAAGAACAGTGTCGCCGTCGTTCCTCCTACAGTAGCGGCTGCCTTCATCAGCGCAGATGTCTCTGAGCAACATGAAAGCATCTTTCTTACCGTACAGAGCGGCCAAGAAGGGAGGAGTCTCACCATCTACATTGCGATCACCGATCAGCAACTTGTCCTCCTCAGCAATGCACTCGCACATCCTCGCACTTCCCAAAGCCGCCGCGAGATGGAGCGGGGTGTGTCCCCACTCGTTTGCGATTCCCAGAGCTGCTTTATATACGTCTTTCTCGCAAATCAATTTTACCAGTTTTTGGACCTTACGTTTCTGGCCTTCCAACACGGCTATATGTAATGCCGTGTCACCTGACGTGGTAATCTTGGCCTTGTGGACCTCTGGAGCTGCCTTGTATATCTCCACTACTGCTTCCCAATCACCTTTCATGGCACTCTGGAACAAGTCGTCCTTGAGGAGTTCCAATGGGGAGGAGTCTAGTCTCCCAGCCATAGCTCCTTTCCCTTAAAACTTGGAGCGATGACAAACTTTCAAATACCTCTGAGGCAAAGGAGTTCTTACAGGACATTAGGACTAGGACTTTCAAGCATGAATAATGATACCTATATCACTGCCGTACAAAGTTTATGTTTGATCCTCTGAGGTGGATTACAATTGTACCCAAGCGTTGCTACTGTGTTGCATCGGGATTAGCCTTATTTATTTCTTACTAAGAAAGAAAAGATTTAATGTTTTTATCGACAAATTAACATTTTTACCGGCAAAATAATCTGTATAGTCAGCTATTTTTGCAGTGAATTCGGACTAATTTTGATAATCAAACTGTACAATGTTTGTCTACTCATAAAAGAGTCCATCGTTTGGCGCTATAGTGTATCACTGTTCTCCACCGGGACTTCCTTTACCAACCTTTTATAATTGGTAAAATCATTGCTTTACGCAATTATGGAAAGCCAAGTTTTGTTTTCAGGAAACAATATCAGTATCATGTAAAAAAGATTACCAGATTTTTTGCTTTTTTTATTTTGGGCAAAGTAATGGTCCTGTCCCATACTTTGCAGAAATAGGTGAAATCCAAAGGAGATTCTTGCCCACTCTTTGAAGAAAGAGATCAAGTTTAGTAAAGGAATCCCTTCTGATCAAGTTGAGACAAATGGTCGCTTTCCCTGCTCAGACAGTCTTGCCATTTACAGTATCTGCCTGTGCTAAGATGCTAGGCCTACGAGGCAAAGATCTTGTTGAAATATGATAATATTTTTAGATTCATTCCTTAATATTTTTAAGCTTTTATATCAGATAGTAACTTAAAAAAATGATATCAGAACTCTGATTTAGTAAGGTCCGGAGTTCAGTTCTTCCTGATTGCACATCTGGTTTCCCTTTATTATCGTGTAATCTGCCCTCGACTTGATTTATTTCTCCACGCGTAATCGCGAGCTTGCACATAACATTTTTGAAACCATTCTCTAACAAGGGTAGTGTAAAGTGGTGATAGAGGCAAAGCAAAAAGATGGAGCAAATAAAATGAGTTATTTTTCTCTTTTCTTTAGATAGTAAAAAATGCAAATTATATACGCGTTAATCACGAAGTAGGGGGACTTCAAGGTTGCAACGCTGGACATGACTGTATACCTTTAATTGCACCAATCTCCATGAATTCACAAACTCGGGCAAAATGTGATCACACCCTTATTAGCACATGAATGTGATCAAAGAATTGAATATATTCGTAAAAAGTCACATTCTTTTCGTGCATAAAATGCAATCAAGAATTTGAATAAATTTATGTCAGAAATTTTCTCTTTTCTTTTCAACAGACCCCCAAGTTAGACTTGAGTTGCTTTTTCTGTTTAACAAGGGCATTGTAGGCACCGAACAACCATACAATCGCTGAGTCAACTCGTGGAGTCAAGTACCTCGCGAGTTAACTCCACCTTCTTTAAGACTTGGTAGGCACAGGCCTAGCCTTTTGATACACACCGTCGATCCCCTACCACCCCAAATTGGTTCTTTTATATTTTGCGGACAAGCTTGAGTTTAGTCTGATCTCGTCCAACGTTGCAAAAATTTAGGGTTTTGTTTGATGCGAGTCTTGATTGTGGTTGTGACAAATGGAGGTGGCATTGGAGGATACAAATTTCAGAGGTTGGAGCGACGATGAATGGGTATCATCACTGCAGAATTAAGGCGGAAAATTGCAGTCTTTCAATTGAAAGACGCTGGTGGTGGATGAAGGGCTTTAATCAAGATTTTATGGTCAAATTTTACAATGCCTGTCTATGCATAGAAAAAAAATAGGGAGTCCATTGTATAATGTAGTATATCACTATTCTCTGTTTGGTTTTCACTAGCTGATGTGCCCGTGCAAATGCATGGGACGCGATGTAATTTGTTTTGAGTGCTAATAACATATTTTAATATAATTTACTCAGTTCAAAGTTCCAAGAAAATAAAAAAACATGCTCTGTAATTCTTTTTAAAGACAAATGGGTTAATTCATTTATACATCTTGAACGGAATAGTTGACATTATTCAAGGGTACATAAGTTTCTCCAATACATAAATATACTGCCTACTAAATTATAGTAAGTTTCTCCATTTGGTCTTGGCATATCAATTGTTTGCAGAAGATGCTACTTATAGTCAATAACTTAATGTAGTAAAAATTCTTAATAACTTTAAAGATACATTTACCTCACTAAATATATCTGGATTTTATGAAAATGTGAGGTATATGTACACAATGTTTTCCGAAATTCACTTATCCACGACTATGTCAGAAAAGGCGTGTGTTCAAAATGATCACTTACTGAAATGTTGTGAAGACATGGGCTACGGGTTCTGGATATAACAAGGATTAATTAGAACTATGGCAATGGCAAATAGTTCAGAATGGTCATGCAATCAGAGAGCTGGTCAAACAACTTGGTAGGGAGATACATGCATGAAAAGTACAAACGCAATGCAAAAGTCCTTCAAATAGCTAAATCTAACCTTGACCCCCTAAGTCTTGAATATTTGATTTTTGAATGAATCTTTTTTTCCTTACGCTGATACATTGGACACCAATTAGATCATCTGATGAAAATGTCAACATCTAATGCCAAGAAGAGGTGATTATGACCTCTTTCAGCAGCTTGCCTTTAGAAAAAAAAAATAACCACAAGCCAGGCGAAAGAAGATAGAGGTATAATACTCTAATACAAATGAAAAAGAAAGGAAATTTTGGGCTAATGATTGTACCTATAGAATACACTGCTAAGATTTTCCTTACATATTACTGCAAAAAATGCAACTACTCTGTCACATATCAACAAAAAATTCAGCTATATTTAGTTATAGGTATTTGTCAAAGGAGGGTCATCTATATCATTTGTATTCTTTTATATTGATTGTACAGGAGGCAGCAACGAAAGGAAGTACTCGAAATCTACAAAAGTTCAAATGAGATAAACAAAAACAATCAAGCATATATGTACCTTCCATCTCGTGGATGCAGTACTTAATATCCTTGGCACAACCGTCACAATGCAAGAAAATTTTAAGCACAACTTCCACCAATTTTGACTACAGAAACAGAATGAACATATCAAACATCAAGACCAGGAAACCACTTGGTGTATACAAGGAAGCTCTACCAATTCTTAAGTAGTGTGAATATACATTACAGACCTCTGGCTTCTTCTCTTCTTTTTCACGCAGAATCAGGGAGATAAGGTCCGTGTGCTTATCCATCTTCCTTTGGAGCCTTTCCGCAACCTTGGTTGGATCCGGATTTTTGCCCCTCACGATCACCTTATGAGCCTTGGTATTGGTCTCAACTACTTCAACACCTCTATATTACCAATCAAACAATAACTGAACAACGAAGGCTCTAGATTTGCATCTGGATCGTGTGAAATTGCCCTTCGCTTGAGGATCCCGATGGCAATAACACAACAATGGATGCTAATGAAAAAATCTAAAAATATGCATCATATACTGTCGAAACCTCGCAGGCATGTGATGACCCGTTTGGCACATCCTTCATAGTGCGTGTAGACTCCTAACAATATCACTCCATTCGGGTTTTGCTTGTTCCCAGCGTCGTTTCCTTCATTGTTTAGTTCTTTAGCTTGTTGTTGCAGCTTGTTCTTTCTCTGGGCAAAACATAGTACTCTTAGCTGCTACAACACATAAACACACACATTAAAATTTCATTAATGAATTCTATTTAGAATTCATTTGCTACTGGATGCTGCTTTTCAATTAGACCATCAGTTTTATAATGCCGAGACCTTTCCACAATCTTCTTTTACCATATACATGGAGGAGAGCGAGTATAAGATAGTTTTTATGGTAAAAACCAACCCACCTATGGTTGCAAGTGAAGGGAACTTAATGAATTGGACGAAATCGTTTGAGGCAGTGGTGACCACCCCCACTTTGCAACTCTGGCCTACTGTCCCCCTAGGCTTTTTTTGATACATCATTGAAACAGAATCATTGTAAATCTATCCCTTGAAAAACTGACTCCATCTGCATCGGCTTGGAGTAGGTCCGTCAATTTGGTGGCTGCGTTGTAAGTATATGAAGGCTGCATCTTGGTAGAATTCCGTGTGTACCACGAAATGCCCAGGATGTAAGTTACCATCAGTAGACAAAGCATAGCATTAGAAAATTACAAATTCAAGAAAATTACTGCAAACCAAAATCTGGTATAGATTGCTTTGAGCAAACCATTCAGTAAAGCATCCACTTCCAAATCTCCTGTAAAGATTATAATATCAATTCATGCATGCAATTGTATGTTTTGCTTAAAGGAGAAGGGCTACCTGGTATAGAGACACAAAGGTGTGGTGGATGAAGAAAAGATTGCTGGATCGAAGGAGACTTCTATGTTAAGTCGGAGCATTCTTTGTTTGATTAAAATTGCTATAAACCAAAATCTAGTAGAATCTAGGCAGCACGAGACGGTAATTTGGTTTGATCTAGTAGAATCTAGGCAGCATGGGACGGTAATTTGGTTTGATTATAATTGCTTCAAACCAATATCTGGTATGTCGATGGAGGAAGAGGAGATTGACGGCTTGAAGGAGGATTCTTTGTTGGATAGAACTCTAGGCAGGGAGTTGCTTGCTTGGTTGCTAATGTGTGTGTGGAAGAGCTTTGTTCCATAAGGAGACTCTAGGAATGAAAGTTCAATCCTATGTGGCAAACAACAATGAGTTTCAAAAATATGATGTGGCGTAATTATAGAGCTTCTAAAATTCCACGTGTCGCGATTTTAAGCGAAGGCTTCATCTTTTTATATATATATATATAGATTACCAACCTTTTGTAATCGATAAATCATTACTTTAAAAAGTACGCAAATATAGAAAATGAAGTTCTGTTTTTAGGGTTCCCAATCTAAAACAATGTTAGTATCATGTAAAAACAACTTCAAACCAGATTTTCGTTTTTTTTTGGCAAAGTGACTGTCATGTCCCATACTTTAGAGAAAGAGGTGACAATGAAAGGAGATTCTTGCCCACTCTTTGAAGAAAGAGATCAGTGAACGAATACCCTATGATCAAGTTGAGACAAATGGCCACTTTTCCGTCTTGACCAATTATAGAATATGCCTGTGCTAGGATGCAAGGCCTATGAGGCAAAGATCTTGCTGAAGCTTCAGCTTGTGGAAATGTGGGGAGTGTAAGGTGATGATGCAGGCAATATATAGCAAAAAGATGGAGCAAATAAAATGGGTTATTGTTATATGTTCTGAAAAAAGTAAATACTGCAATTTATATGCACATTAATCACGAACTAGTAAATGTTGCAACAGTCGATATGACTATAGTTTTAATCGCACCAATCTCCACGAAATCTCATGGTATGGGCAAAATGTAATCACACCTTGTTTGCGCATGAATGTGATCTAAGAATTTGAATGAATACATAAAGAAGTCTTGATGTTTATCTCAAAAAGCCACATTCTTCTTCGTCATAAAATGCTATTCTGCATAAATTTATGTCAGAAATTGTTCAATTCTTTTAGTTGCTTTCTTTGTTTAACAAGGATATTGTGTGCACCAAACGACTATACAATCAATGAGTTAACTCGAGGAGTCAAGTACCTCACAAGTAACTCCATCTTCTTCGAAACTATTGGTAGGCAATGGCCTAGCGTTCCTTACACGCCGGATCCCCTGCACCCAAATTGGTTCTTTTATATTCTAGAGACAAGCTTGAGTCCAATCTGATCTCGTCCAGTGGTGCAAAATTTTACGGGCGTGTTTCGTGCAAGTTTGATTGTGACAGTGACAAATGGAGGTGGCATCGGAGCTTATGTATTTCAGGGGTTGCAGTGGCGGCGAGTGGGGATTGTCACGGTGGAATTAAGGCGGCAGATTGCATTCTTTCGATTGGATGACGATAGCGGCTAATGAAGGGCTTTAATCAAGAAAACGACGTGTGGATGTTTGACTAGCCGTGTAACTTTTTCCCATTAGGTATGAAAATTTGATCGGGATATAACTTAACATCCGCTCCCACGAAAAATGTGGATTAGGCAATGATCTCGATTAGAAGTTTTTTAACATGAGGATGCCAATAGAATTATAGGTAGTGGGTTGGCTCTAATACCAAGTTAAAGTCTGATACTTAACATATAAGGCTAGCATTTCTAAATTACCGGAAGAAAAATGAAAGTCTACCAGTAAGAAGGATCCAAATTGGAGGGATGAATTTGATGTGAATTAATTATATATTTGTAAAGTCTAAGTCTTTAAAAATTCCAAAATTGTTTCAAATGACCTTTTAAAAGCATATGACCTTGTGGATTGGGCTACGTTGATTTCTTTTGTTAGAAAAATGGAGTTCCCTGAGCTGGTTGGATTCATTCTTAGAAATTTGAACTTGATTAATATTGCAATTGTAAACTGAAACACACTAGGAATTTAATTTTGCAATTGAACTAATTCTTTCAATATTTTTCAGTTATAAATTACAAAGTCAAATTAAAAACTACGGCGACTTTCTTTCGTTCAGTTACTCTTATATTTTATAAAGCTAAATTGAAGTCTTAATTTCCGTCCATTTTCCTAAAGGTGGACACAAGATTCCCCACTAAAAGGCCGAAATAAAGAAGTAAATTTACTTTTGAGACACATTTAATTTGTGGCTAAGAGTATATAGTGATAAAAAATTTTAAAGTCTTGCAAGAAACAAATGCTAGAGATGATAAGCTCACTGCTAATTTAAATCGCTCTTTCAGAAATTTTTAGTAAACAGCCTTTCAGAATTTTAGTCGCATAGATGATAGTCACTCTATGGATTTGTAGTGACAAAAAAGAATTAGCTCAAATAAAGCATGATCGATTCCCTGATGCAGACTAAGTAGTGTATAAAAATGACGGTGACGAATGACAAAGTAGCTTTTGTGTTACATTACAGCAAATGACACCCAGCAACCTTTGACTAAAACTTTTAATTTGTCCAGAAAAGGAAGAAAAGAGGAAATAATCATAGTTATGAATACTGTACTGTAGTGCGTACCGTTTTTTTTACGAAATGGTACGTACCGGTACCGTCTTAAGATTTTCATTAACAATATCTATTTATATTATTTATTTATTGGTACAAAACACAATATCTCGGCCGGTACAAACGGTACAGAACGCTATTTTAACCGGTACAAAATTTAAGAGATACTGTACCGGTAAAAGGCAAAAATGACATGTACCGACCAGTACAGTATTGATAATTATGAAAAGAATAACAACCCTCTACAACTGATATCTTTCCACTTTACCAAATTAATTAGCAACTTCATTTTTTTCCGTCTCTTGCAGCGCGTGATACCCCAACTAGTAATTAAAGAGACAGAAACAAGCGTTCTTCCCTCAAGAGGGTTAATTAAGCACCTTGAGTTTGGAAAAAGAACTGCACTTTTACTTAATTACTTTAAACAAAAGGATAAAAGTGTATTCATATGTAGCACTACCTCCTTGATTTATGCAAAACTTTGCACCACATTGTGATGAGAGAGGAAAGGACAACGATCCTCTGGTTTAACCATATCTCTATTGTAACAGTTTAATTTACTATAAAAGATTGCAACAAAAAATGCATTGTCACTGCCACTAAATTTTTGCCGACAATTTTATGTCACTAAAATGCATTTACGGAGGATCCCAGTTAGAGAGAAAAACTTGAGCTCATTATGAAACTCAAAACAAAGTGAGTTTCGCAAGGAAATCACACCCGCCCGCTCGCACACAAACAAATCAATCAGCAACAACCTCGTGATTGCGCTGTGGGACCGTCTTAAAGGTAGCCAATATGAGATCGAATATAAGGGGAATTACATTATGGCAAAGAATGTTATGGTCAGGCACGTAATTGCATATACCGTAAATGCTGCATACTTCAGTTTATCTTTGATGGCGAAGAAGTGTCCGGCACAGAACGAAATCAACATGGCAGCTATGGAAACAAATAACGATGCTAATCCCGTCAAAAGCTTCCTTCGCAAGGCCTTACTAAAATGTTTCTCTTGATAATGGGACGTGAGAATGGCTAGAAATATAACCACTGAGGTCACGGAGAAACAATTTCGTACCAACAACCTTATGTCGCTTAAATACGTTTAGCAACGATATTCAGTACAACAGTTGATGCTAGTAGGAGAGAAAAACATGAGCTCATCATGAAACTCAAAACAAAGAAAGTTTTGCAGGAAAAACAAAACTGCACACAAACAAACTAATTAGCAACAACAATGTAACTGCGTTGTGGGACGTTCTTAAAGGTAGCCCATATGAGATCGAAGTACAAGGGGAATTGCGCCATGGCAAAGAATGTCACGGGCAGGCACGTAATTGCATAGACCGGAAATGCTGCATACTTCAGTCTATCTTTGAGGACGAAGAAGTGACCAGCACAGAACGAGACCAACATGGCAGCTATGGATACAAATAGCGATGTTAATCCCGTCAAAAGCTTCTTTGGCAAGTTCTTACTGAAATCTTTCTCTTGATAACGGGACGTGAGAATGGCCAGAAACATGACCACCGAGGTCACGGAAAAACAAAGTGCAAGGAGAGATGTAATGGCGAATACGTTGAAGGCTGGTTGGTTTTCGAGAGTAGGGATCCCGCTATCTTGTTTGAGGCCGCCCGGTACAGTGGTAGAAGTGGCAAAAGCTACACTCGCAATTAGTGCTGCGACGACCGAGCATGACTTGGCCGTGTTGGTAAGCCATTCGCCACCGTCCTTGACGAGGTCCTTGTGTGTATCAGTGAATATGTCCTTTGGCGTCATCCCGGTCTTGTTGTATCTTGCAAAGAAGTGTAGTGGCATCGACTCTTTAACAAACTGCATTTCATATAGCAATTTGGTTAAAACATACTAGTAATTTTTGATAGCAGAAATAGCATCTTCTCTACCGGCCATAGTGATATCACCTTGCTCTTTCGGTACATTACAACGGCAATCAAAATACAGGATAAATACTTTCTGTGACGAGTGACACGGCACCCTTAATCCTAGAGAAGATCTTTGATGGGTAACAACTGAAAGATTATTAATTAACTACATTGAAAAACTGTCTGAATTAATATACCTCGTACCACTTGAGTTCCCACTGCATTTGCAACGCGGCACCAGGAATTCGCCAAGGTCTATATTCTCCCAGCATTGCAGCAAGATGCAATGCACTGTTTCCATCCTTGTCCACTCTACGGAAAACTGTATCTTTCATGGTTGTCCTCTTGAGTAAAAGTTGGTACACATGGGGTTGCCTATGCTCCACTGCCAGAAGTACTATATTTTTCTTATCCAAGTTCATGTCGTGAATGGCCACCGGAAAATCATCAAGGATTTTCTGCACTATCTCCGTGATACCATTCTTTGCAGCAATCAGTATAGGCGTCTCGCGTTTTTCCATTCCAGGCCTTCCTTTCTTATCCGTTGCCAATTTATGAAAAAGCTCAAGGATTTTATTCACAATCTCCCTGTCACCATTCTTCTCAGTGGTACTCGGTTCGAATTCGAGTATTGACTCTGTTCTCTTCACTTCAGGCTTTCTCTCTTTCTCCCCTGCTATTTAACATATCAGTACTATCTGTTTTCATTAATTGGCAAGCGGGCATGCATGCACACACCCCACGCCCACACACTCTATTAGAGCCGTGGAAGGGCTGAGCGGCTTGAGGCCTATTACCAGATATTTTAGCCTAAACCAGCAAGGTGGCAAAAACCTGATAGAGCACCAAAAGTCCTCAGCCGGTTAGGCTGTCCGTCCTGAATGAGCCTGGCCAGACCCTCAATCTGACGGGGAAGGTTCAGTTTTTCTCACTAAAATCATGCATTTCAACTTTTAGGCTCTATGCTTTTTCTTTTTGGCTTGAAAATCGATAAGAAATAAGGTACAGTTAGTAAAGTTTTACCATCTTCATCCTCGTCTTCACTAATAATATCGGGCGGCAGTACAATCATCGTCTCCATTAAGACATCCTCATCGTCTATGCTGCTGCTACCATTGTCGCGATCATCACGTTCTTGATAAGGCACTGTTTCATCATCTTTGAACCATGATTGAGAACGCTTTGGCCTCCCGCCATTATCATCATACCTGTATGTCTTAGCGTTTTCAAGGAGTTTGTTCATGATTTCCACTGACCATATGTGTTTAAGTTTTTTCTCCCTCAACTTTATAATATTTCTGGATCCTATATAAACGCCAATATCAAGAATAGGTCATAGTCATAATATATCAAACGATAAAGGCAAAATTGGAATACTGTGGGAAGAAGATGATCAAATACCTAATCCGAGAATGATTAGTGTTGCCTTGGATACAAATTTGATGATTCCAAAGCATGTCTGATAATTGGGCGGAAAAAGTTCATGGCCTTGAGCATATCCCTGGGCAGGGTTTTCAGCATCTGATGGTTCGGTTTGTTTCCAAGAACCTTTAGCTGAAACAGAAAAGCTATTTAGGTATATTTCACTTCTAAACCCCTTTTTCCTCTCTACCAATACGGTTGTTAATCATCTAAAGGAGTACACTAAAAAAGCGAATCTAATGTGCGAAATGCCTACCGATTAGACCAAACATTTTGGTCAGCACTCCAATGAAGTTGCAACACGTGTGATAATTTGCTGGATATTTGTGTTTGCTTTCATCACCAGAACTTGATGAAGGTTGATGGTGATGATGATGATGGTGGCGATGATGGATTGTATCCTTCGTGAGGGTCTCGACAAATATACCTTGCAGATGATAGTGAAATCAATGAACTACAAGTCAGTATCTATAAAAAAAAAACTAGGAATGAGTCTTTCTGATTGTCTCGCTCTCGTAGAAGCATTTGTGCAATTGAGTAAATGGCTATAGGTGTGCGGTATCACGTTTACTTGCATGTTGAAGATTAAAACTAACAAGAATTGGTGAGACTCACAATGGTAAATGATCTTGTTAAGTCGTCCGAGATGCGATCCACTTCTGAAAGCAGAAGGCTTACTAGCCAGGAGATGAAGCGCAGACAATCCCTCTTCGTTGTTGGAGTTAACAACATCTTTGTAGTGATTTATTATTTCATTTGCCAACTCTGTCAAAAGTTTCAAATGATTTTAGAAACTGTGAAAATAATGCATTTCTAGTTGATCAAACTCATTAGGCATAACAATAACATAAATAGTAGTATAACATTTGTCTGTGTTTCCTAATCAGAGGTGTAAGAAACTACAGTGCACAAGTTGTATAGTCTTACCAAAATAGTCTCCAGAAATGGCAACATGAAGAACAGTGTCACCATCGTTCCTCCTACAATAGCGGCTGCCTTCTTCGCCACAGAAATGGCTGAGGCACAGGAAAGCATCTTTTCTACCGTGAAGAGCGGCCAAGAAGAGAGGAGTCTCACCATCTCCGTTGCGATTACCGATCAGCGGCTCGTTCCCTCCAGCAATGCACTCGCACATGCTCACATTTCCCACAGACGCCGCGAGATGGAGCGGGGTGTTTCCCCGCACATTTGCAACTCCCAAAGCTTCTCTTGTTAACCCGTTCTCGCGAATCAATTCCACCAGTTTGTGGACCTTACTTTCTTGGCCGTCCAACACGGCTATATGTAGTACCGTGTCACCTGACTTGGTAATTTTCTCCTTGTGAACCTCTGGATGTGCCTTGCATATGTTCATTACTGCTTTCCAATCACCTTTCATGGCACTCTGGAACAAGTCGTCCTTGATGAGTCCCAATGAGTAGGAATTTGCTCGCCAAGCCATAGCTTCTTTCACCTTGGGACTTGGAGTAATGACAAACTTACGAAGACCTGTGAGGCAAAGGAGTTCTTATAGATAGTGAGGGGACTTCCAAGCATAAAAATAATGATAATCAAATCGCCATCTTTGTGTACTTTTAGAAAATACACAAATATAGAAGACATAGTTGTGTTATTAGAGTCCCCAATCGGAAACATTGTCAGTATCATGTAAAAACGACCCCAAGTTTTCATTGTTTTGGCAAAGTGATGGTCATGTCCCGTACTTTGGACAAGGAGGTGGAAACTAAAAGAAATTCTTGCCCACTCTTTCAAGAAAGAGATCAAGTCATGTAAAGCAGTCCCCTATGATCAAGTTGGGACAAATGGCCACTTTCCCAGCTGAGAGAGAGTCTTCACCATTTATTTTATGTGCCTCTGCTAAGATGCTAGACCTATGAGGCAAAAATCTTGCTGAAGCTTCTGCTTGTGGGGAGTGTAAGGTGATGACACGGGCAAAAGCAAAAAGATGAGCAACTAAAGTGGGCTATTATCTTCTGTTCTACATTAAAGATTGTAAATTATGTGCACATTAATCACGAACTAGGGAAGTCTGGGCTGCAACGGTCGACATGACTGTAAAATTTAACTGCACCAATCTACATGAAATCTCACTCTCTGGGCAAAATGTATTCACATCGTTGTTCGCGCATGAATGTTTAATTGTTCTGTTCTTTTTAATAAACCCCTGAGTGTTTTTGAGTTGCTTTTCTTGTTTAACAAGGGCATGGTAACCGAACAGCTATACAATCAGTGAGTCAACTCGAGGAATTAAGTACCTCGCGAGTTAACTCCATCTTCTTCAGAACTTGGTAGGCACCAGCCGAGCCTTCCTAGCCTTTCGATACACGCCACCGATATCTTCCCCCCCCCCCCCCTCCCCCAAAAAAAAAAGAAAAAAAACTTGATTCTTTTATATTTCTCGGGCAAGCTTGAGTTCGGTCTGATCTTGTCTTTGATGTGAGTCTTGATTTAAGGCTGTGGCAAATGGAAGTAGGCATAGGAAATTACGGAATTCAGAGATTGCAGCCCCAGTGAGTGGGGATTGTCACACCGTAATTTAGGTGGCAAATTGTAGTCTTTCGATTGGATGGCGACGGTGGCCGATGAAGGGCTTTAATCAAACAAAAGGGCGTGTGGATGTTTGACCAGATGTGTAGTGTTTTTCTTTTCGGCCTTCTTCCCATTAGGTATTGTAATATCGCGAACTTTGAGAGCGGATTTAAATAACCATCGATAATCCGAAAAATAAACGGGCGCTAATTTTGAGCAATGTTCGGGTATTAGTACAGTATGTGAGCTTAAAAGAAATTTGGGACCAAAACGTGATTTTTGAAATTTTGAGGACATTTTCGTAAATTTTGAAACTTGAGGGGCTATTTTGTAAATTTTGAAGATTAAGTCTTATGTGTCGATTTTTCAGATACTTTGGTGTATGACTAATTTGATATGTTCTTTTATTTTATTTTAATTTTAATTTTAATTTTAATTTGATCTTATCCTAAGTGGAAAGAAAGGGAAAAAAAAAGGAAGAAAGAGAAATTCGAGAAAGAAAAAAGGGGAAGGACAGTAACTAAACAAAGAACAGAGAAAGGAAGAAGCCAAAACAGGGTAGCTCGGAGGAAGGAGGAAGAAACAGTGGAAAGAAGGAGAGAATATGAAGGAATTTTCCAGGGTAATCCCCTTCTCCTCTCTGGCGTGCGTTTAATGGGTGTTGTGTATTTCCTCTTTGTATACAACATATGGGTCAGCAGTGTAAGTATGTGTGCTTGCGAGCGTAGCAGTGCAAATCTATGTGTATACAAGCATATATGCGGGTGTAATGGTTTATGAATTTCGTGTTGTTGAAGGTTTATATGAGGGTTAAGGCTAATGGTCATGAATGAAGCTTAGCAGAGGAGGGGGTGTGGGAAGTAGCCGCAGAGCTACTGTGTGTACCGTGTGTGTTGGTGGGTGTAGCCATGGATACAATTGAGCGTATGTGTAATTAGTTGTGTAAAGGGTGGCTATGTGGATGTTAGAATGTCATGGGTTTGGTAGCCGTGAGTGGAGGTGTATGGGTTGTGAAGTTGCTGTGTGCATCGTGTATGCTGCTGTGTGTATATGAATTCGGTTGGTACCTATGTGTGTAAATTGTGTATTTAAATGTGTGTTGTAGTGAATTAGGGCAGTGTAATGTGGTTTTAATGGTTTGGAGTGGGTTGTAAGGGGGTAGTGTGTGGTTGTGAAGCGGGTGTGGGATGAATATCCCGGCTGAAGGAAAGAGATGAAGAGTGTGTGAAAAAAAGTGTTTTAGTGTGTGACAATCTAAATAGTATGTGTAATTGTCGCTAAAAGCATAAATTACTTTAGGCATTTTTTCACGAATTTCTAGAAAAATAGTTAGAGACAAAATTAGACAAAGTACAAAATAGTAACCCCTAATATTTCTACGAGACGTACGCTCTGAAAGTTTTTGGAAATTTTTGGTGTTCGTAAAGGGCGTTAAATTAGGGCATCGACTAAACATAAGTAGTAAATTATTTGACCTAGTAAATCAAGTTATTTTAGTCTAGAAATTGCAGAAAAAGCTTATTTTACTGATACGATCCACTATCTAAAATTTCATACCATTCTGAGGTGAATAGGTATTTTTAGCCTAACAGGCTTTTAAGCGCTCGGTCCGGAGACCGGTTTAGGATTTTCGGGCGAAACTTTTATAAAATACTTTTTAGCTCGATAATGACTTAAGGATGCTTAAAATATTATTTTAAGATGTTTTTGGAATCTTTTCGGTGCCGAAAACCACTGGGGGCATTTTGGTAATTTGCCACCCTGAGAGTGTATTTTGGTAATTTGACATAAGAAATGTATTTTTGCAAAAATTCACATATGGGAAGCTTATTTTAGTGATTCTACTTATGGGAAGGTCGTTTGGGTGATTTAAGTCTGAGAGGGGCTTTTTGGTAATTTTACACCTCAGGGTTACATACGCGGTGAGATAGGTTCATTTTAGGAGCATGTGTGAGTTCGTATTAAGTTA
>JAVXUP010003429.1:0-68534 GCA_033070095.1 Escallonia herrerae | reverse complement strand
CACTAAAAAAAGAAATATTTCAAATGCTAAAATTTAAATTTTGTCGCTATTTATACCTATTTAATTTATTAAGAGTATTTTAATGTTTTGGGGTATTACATTCTCCCCAACTTATGAAAAAATTCGTCCTCGAATTTACGCACCTGTAGTGTCGAAAAGATGGGGGTAAGCACTCCGCATAGCGTCCTCTGGTTCCCAGGTAGCTTCCTCAGTAGCGTGATTCCTCCATAATACCTTTACTAACGATATCACTTTGGTCCTCAGTATTTGTTCGCGGCGGTCTAATATTTCTACCGGTACTTCTTCATAACTCAAATCTGTCTGAATATCCTCGGGACGATGTCGTAATATATGAGTCGGGTCATGCACGTATTTTCTCAGTACCGACACGTGGAACACATTGCGAACAAGCGATAGATCTGGTGACGATGCCAGACGGTATGCCACTGGTCCAATCCTCTCGAGAATCTCATAGGGACCAATATACCTAGGGCTGAGCTTTCCCTTCTTCCCGAAACGCATAACTCCTTTCCAAGGTGATATTCTCAAAAATACTCGGTCACCAACCTCAAATTCTAAATCGTGTACGCTTCGAAGCATACATGCGTTGTCTATCTTGTGCCGCCCTCATGCGCGTCCGGATCAAATCAACTTTTTCATAGGTTATCTTAACTAACTCTGGGCCAATGAGTCGACGCTCTCCAATTTCATCCCAACACAATGGAGTTCTACACTTCCGACCATACAAGGCCTCGAAAGGCGCCATCTGGATACTGGCCTGGTAGCTGTTGTTATATGCAAACTCGACTAACGGCAAATGGTGATCCCAACTACCCGAAAAGTCTATCACACAAGCTCTCAACATGTCCTCCAAAGTCTGAATGGTTCTCTCTGACTGACCATCCGTCTGTGGGTGGAAAGCAGTACTAAATCTCAAATCAGTCCCCATAGCTTTTTGAAAGCTCACCCAGAACCTCGAAGTGAAACGTGGATCCCTGTCCGACACAATCGAAATCGGTACGCCGTGTAGTCTCACAATGGTATCTACATACAATTGAGCCAATTGCTGCATAGTAAAATTGGCTCGAACAGGCAAAAAGTGTGCCGATTTAGTAAGCCTATCTACCACAACCCAAATCATGTCATAACCCCGAGCTGTCTTAGGTAAACCTCCCACAAAGTCTGTAGTGATGTGCTCCCACTTCCACTCTGGAATCTCTAATGACTGTGTCTTCCCTGCTGGCTTCTGGTGTTCGGCCTTTATCTGTTGACAGACCAAACATCGTGACACAAACTCTGCTATATCCCTTTTCATTCCCGACCACCAAAAATGTCCTCTAAGATCATGGTACATCTTAGTACTTCCTGGGTGTACTGAAAAATGTGAACTATGTGCCTCTGATAATAACACTCGCTTCAGCTCATCATCATTGGGGACACACAACCGACGGCCAAAACGTAACACTCCTTCTGAGTCAACCTCGAATTCTGTTTGTTTCCCGCTTCCATTACCTCCAATGATCTTGGAAAATTCAGGGTCTTTTGCCTGTGCCTCTTTAATTCTGCTAATCAATGTTGGTTGCACTTGCATGGCTGCTAATAGTGCATCATACCCCGGGCATCTGACCTCCAGATCCAATTGTCGCATTTCCTCCAACAACTGAGGCTGTCTCGTAATCAATGTGGCTAGGTTCCCCGTACTCTTCCTGCTAAGGGCATCCGCCACTACATTGGCTTTACCCGGGTGGTAATGGATAGAACAGTCATAATCCTTCAGTAGTTCCAACCATCTACGTTGCCTCATATTAAGCTCCTTCTGCGTAAATATATACTTGAGGCTTTTGTGATCTGTGTAGATTTCACAAGTCTCTCCATACAGGTAATGTCTCCATAGCTTCAAGGCGAAGATCACTGCTGCCATCTCCAGGTCATGAGTCGGATAGTTCTGTTCATGAGTTTTCAACTGCCTCGAGGCATAGGCAATAACCTTCCCGTGCTGCATCAAGACACACCCAAGCCCTCTCCTAGAGGCATCACTATAAATTACAAACCCTCCTGAACCTGATGGCAATGTCAACACTGGTGCCGTTACTAGCCTTTGCTTCAACTCCTGAAAACTAGACTCACACTCATCAGTCCAAACAAATCGCACATTTTTTCGTGTCAAACGAGTCAATGGTCCTGCAATCTTCGAGAAACCTTCTACAAATCGTCTGTAGTAACCTGCTAGACCCAGAAAGCTACGCACCTCCTTTACCGTGCTAGGTCTTTGCCATTCTATCACTGTCTTAATCTTTTCCGGGTCTACAGAAATACCTTCCTTGGATACCACATGTCCAAGAAAACCAACCTGTTGCAGCCAAAATTCACACTTGGAGAATTTCGCGTATAATTTATGGTCTCTCAGACGTTGTAACACCAGCCTCAAATGTTCCCTATGCTCTTGTTCCGACTTTGAATATACTAGAATATCATCGATGAACACGATGACAAACTGATCTAAATAATCTCGAAACACCCTGTTCATCAGATCCATAAATGCTGCAGGGGCATTCGTTAAGCCAAAAGGCATAACAACAAACTCATAATGCCCGTAGCGTGTCCGAAACGCTGTCTTCGATATATCTTCCTCTCTTACCTTTAGTTGGTGATACCCTGACCTCAAGTCAATTTTTGAAAAATAACAAGCACCCTGAAGCTGATCAAATAAGTCTTCAATACGGGGTAACGGGTACTTGTTACGAATCGTGATCTTATTTAACTCTCTGTAATCAATACAGAGCCTCAGCGTACCATCCTTCTTTTTCACAAAGAGGACTGGAGCACCCCAGGGGGATACGCTAGGACGTACGAACCCCCGATCTAATAGTTCCTTCAACTGCTCTTTCAGCTCTTTCATCTCAGCCGGAGCCATTCGATAAGGTGCCTTGGATATAGGTTCCGCACCCGGGACAAGGTCGATCACAAACTCTACTTCACAATCTATAGGCTCTCCTGGCAACTCCTCAAGAAATACATCCGGATATTGTTCTACCACAGGAATAGACTTCAGCTCATCCTGATTCTGACTTGTATCAATAACATGTGCTATATATCCCTGACAACCCCGTCACAATAATCGTTGTGCTTTAATAGCTGAAATGATACTGACCAACCCACTTGGTCTAGACCCACGGTAAACAAACTTAGGCTGATCCGGTAAGTCAAAATGGACTACTTTCCCATGACAATCCACCGAGGCATGATTGGCGGACAACCAGTCCATGCCCAGTATAATGTCGAAATCACGAATAGCTAGAGGAATGAGGTCCACGGGAAGATCTCTATCCTCAATATGTACACTACAATCACAAAGAGTTGTCGATACTGTCAATGACTCTCCCAGTGGAGTTCCTATTATGAGGTCAGTCTCTAACGGTCGGGTTTGCACCCTCAATCGCCGTGCAAATGTAGGTGACACAAAAGAATACGATGCTCCCGAGTCAAACAGTATACGAGCGTCTATCGAGTTAACTGGAAGTGTACCTGACACCACATCATTAGATGTCGCAGCATCCTGAGCCGACACGGAGAAGAGACGGGCTGACGTCCTGGGTCTCTGCCCTTGTTGAGATTGCTGAGTAGGGCCTGACTGACTATGTCCTCCTCCCTGACGAGGAGCACTGCTCGCTGCCGCACTGGCTGTAGGAGCGGGACGGAAAACTGTCTGGTTCTCCCTGGCTGATGGGCAATCCCGAACCTGATGTTCTGTGCTCCCACACTTGTAGCATCCTCCAGTAACCTTATAGCAAGGTCTGTCGCCATGGTGCTTCCCACACATAGTACAAGGAGCAGATTGAAAACTGTCCTGGTATCCTGACCTGCACTCTGAGTAAATCGATGCCCTGACCCCTGTGGCGGTCTGGACCCAACATTCTGTACTGACCTAACCCCATCACTCTGTGCACCTTTATTACCCATGTTCTGTACTGGCCGACCTCCAAAACTCTGTCCAGATCTGGATCCTTGATTTGCGGCGAATCTGAATCCTTGGTTTTGTCCCGTCCTCTGACTATGAGCACCCCTATGTGGTGCAAAAGAAAGCTGCTGACGCTTTTCAGGCTCTGTGGATCTACCCTCATGTCTGTCCCTCTTCTGGCCACCTTGGCGCTGCTCAAACCTTTTCTTGTTGTCTGATCTAGACTGTTCTAATGCACGCGCCAGATCCACGCACTCCACATAGCTCGACAACCGAGCCGAGATCACTCCATCCCTCAAACCAGGCCTGAGGCCCCACTCAAATTTCCGACACCTGTCAGCCTCGGTCGGTAGCATCCTATCTGCAAATCTGGCCAAACGCGAGAACCTCATTTCATACTCATCCATTGTCTCCCTATGTGCCTGAGTTATGTTGGCGAACTCCCTCAACATCTGCTCGCGGTAGCTAGCGAAAAAATAATGTTTATTAAACAGTTCCTTGAACTGTTCCCATGTTACCTCAGATCTTTGTTGTGTAGTCTTACTTGCCTCCACCATCTTCCACCACGGTCAGCCTCTCCTCTCAGTTTATAGACAGCAAATTCTACCCTCTGCTTATCTGTACACCCAATAGCTCGGAATATTTTCTCCAATTCCATAATCTAGGACTCTGCTTCGGTAGGGTCCACTGACCCATTGAAATTTGCCGGATTCTGTTTGTTGAACTCACTTAAGGTACTCCCTTCCTGTGTTGGCAACTGTGATTGAGCTGGGTTTTGCATACCCTGTTGTTGATTGATCAAATTTTGAGCCATGATTGCCAAAAGTTGATTCATTGTATGTAAAGTGGCATTCATGGACTCCTGGTGAGTTTGTTGCGGGTCTGTAGGGGGTGCCTCCCCAACTGGAATTCCCTGGGGCATGCCCCCTACTGGAATCCCTTGGTCCCCCGTACGGCCCCCTCGGCCTCTGGTACGGCCTCCACGGCCTCGGGTACCGCCATTTCGTGAGCGTGCCATGCTATAAAAATAAACTATTATCAGAATTTCACGATTGGTGTCTCATAGAAGCAATGTAAATTTAAAACTTATCAAGATAATAACGTTAATCATTTCTTCAAATTTAAAACTTATCAAGAGTCTGTGAAAATTTTCAGCACCCAGTAGGTTTTCCAGCTCCACACCACTCTATAAAGTTTCCCTAGTATAAGCTTCTAAGTCTACAGAATCAAAAACCTAAGCTCTGATACCAACTGTAACACCCCGAAATTTCCGGAGCATTATCCGATCAATCCATTAAATCCTCAATTGCCCAATTAATTTAGTACTACTAATGATAACCCAACAACCTCAAATCAGAGCACTACAGTCCATCAACTAACTTAACAAACCGTCTCAAAACAATGATAAAGTACTTAAATTATCAAATTACATAATGGTTCTCTAACAAGACTCAAATAACAATATTGTAAAAACATAATCTACTCTAAGATTTAAGCTTGTCCGTCCCGAAATCTTACTGATGCTTATTTCCTGCAGAAAGGAACAGAAAAGGGAGTGAGCTTTTGAGAGCTCAGTAAGGTCGCTCAAAACTCAAATAAGAGTACAAACGATTTTTTGGGAAAATTTAATATCAATGATGAAATGGAGAAAATATTCTCAAATTCAAAATTCAATAAGTACACTTTCAATTTCACTGAAGCAATGCGGATAATATTGAACATGAGTATGACGCAAAGCCACAAAGGCAGTGCAGGGTAACACTTAGCAAAGCCACACAGGCAGTGCTCACTAACAATAAGGTTGCATATGCATATGAACACTAGCTAGACCCTTAGGGTACTAGCATCTCCTGACAATAACAGACCATCCTTATATCACCCCCGATACAGACCATCCTTATAACTCCTCAATACACTAACTCATGTCAATATTCAGAGTGCAATAACCGATAAATCAATGATAAATTCGATGCATAATGAGAAATAAATACACAGCATCGAAAAGGAATTTCAATAAACATATAAGGCTCAAAGCGGGGTATTAATGGCAATCGATGCAATATCATCACAATATAAGTGAGTCCAATGAAAACGTTAATAACAAACCAGAAAGAATATTATGATATCAATAGATGAATAGGGTTTCGGAAGAAATCCCTTACCTCGATCCAAGCGCTGAAGCTAAAACGTTTTCGAACAAATCCTCGAAGTTAATCTAGGTTGGCAAAGTCATTTATCAGAACACTTATTCATGCCACTACATTAAAATCTTAATATAATTATCCATAGCGTACCCATTTCTCTACCCGGATACGATGAAACTCGGAGCGGTTTCTCACACGGCCAACCTACCCCGAAGTTCGTCACACGTCCCGAGACTCAGAAATATCCCAAAAATGTTCTAATCGTTCTTTTAACATTATTTATAGCTTAATATAGCATATGGGATAAAAATATAATTTTTGAATATTTTTGAATAAAAAATAAATTCCTTAAATACACTAAAACCAATAAATTGCCAAAATTTCTTCTAGCTGGAAATAAAGGCTCATAATTTTTGTAATAGCTTTAGAAGACTTATAAAAATTTCGGAAACTGAAATTAGAAATTAAAAAGTGTTAAAGTATTTTTAAAAGCTTCATTTTTGTTAAATTCAATGCGATAGAGAAAATGATAGCAAATGAACTCTAAAAATCACCAAATTTACACTGAGTCTTCATTACACTATAAAAGTGTTACTGTAATTTTTCCTAGAACATTTTTAGGGTTTAAGGGCTTCAAAAGAATTTTACCATTCTAAGCTTACAGAAAATATTAAAAATACATATGATCTCAGAAAATTATGAAAGTTTACCAGTAATTCTAGCATAGCCTCAGGTACTATAATATAAAATTTTACATTCTAATATTCACTATACGCTATGCAAAGTTCGTGCTAAGCCTAACGTTAAACTACACACACACACAGCACAGCACAGCACTCTCGCAGCACTTCTCCACTCCCACTGTTTTCTTTTTGTTCAACTCACTGCTGGTTTCAGCCCCTCAACATGGTTTCCATTTCATTTCTCAAGCCCCATGCATTACCTTTTCTCATGGCTGAAACCCAGCCTCTCTTCCCTCTCCTGAAACTCCAATATTCACCTACTTACACACTACACCACAAGCATTACACTTACACAAAACTCACACAGCTACTGCCTCACGGCAGTAGCTTCTCTTCTTTGTTCCAACCACACTGCACTCACGGATACCCACACATATATATACCCATATATGCAGTTCATCACACTCCACTACACTGCACCTACCTATATATACATCCACAACACACATTACACTCACACAGGAGCACATAACTCACACAACCACACTGCTGCCTTCTCGGCAGCCTCACCACACACACATAAACACACAACGCACGCACACATATACACATAAACACACCTAGTTACGCACTTTCACGGCGCGCCCAAAACATACACAAACACAACGCACACACAGCTCCCTTCGGCAGCCTCACCACATAAGTATTTACCATAAATCATGCAGCCCATGGCTGCCGCAGTCACCACACTCGCACACCTTCGCACACGGCTGTACAACAGCCCGCACAAACACCCAACCTGCCAAGACACATACCGTTCACGGTAGCTCACCAAAACCCACATGCACGCTGCCCAGCGGCAGTCCCTCTCTCTCACACTCCTATACCGCAGCCCATATGCTGCCCCACGATAGTTTTCTCCTTTCTTGTCCCTTGAACGCGCACACACAGATCCCTAGTCACAGCACCATGGCTGTGACCACCCTTATTTCACTCACGGCAGCCATCCTTTCTGGCAACAACACCATCTCACAGCCACTCAAGCAGCACAATATACCCATCAGTCATATATATAAATATATAGCAAGTAAATCAAGGAAAGCCTTACCAGAATGTCTCGCCGGAAAATCCCTCCGATCTCGTCCCTTCTTCTCTCGTTGAATCTCTCTTTCTCTCTGTGTCACGTACCAGATGAGAGTAGTGCGGCTGCCCTCGTATAATAATACATATATATAATAACCCTAGATTGGAAAGTAACCAAAAGTCCCCCTATATTTTCAATTAGTCACTCAACTATTAACGAAACCTTTTATTTTTGTGAAATGGTCCAAGATAAACATTCACGCTAATTATATACTACAAAGATTGATTAATGGGTTGTTACGCTATCTCGTTTCACAAATCGTCACTAATAATATTACGATGCTGAGATATTTATTTATCAGTAGAATACACGTTAATGCTAAGCATAGAATATCGTCGCTAAAAATTTCTGTATATAAAAAAAAGAAATGCTACTATAAGAACTTCATCGCTAACAACTCTTAAAATACCATTTACACTAATTGTCACTAGAAGTCGTTACTTAGTACTTCAATGCTAAAAGTATTTTTAACTATCACTAAAAAAAGAAATATTTCAAATGCTAAAATTTAAATTTTGTCGCTATTTATACCTATTTAATTTATTAAGAGTATTTTAATGTTTTGGGGTATTACACCACGCCTACCCTTACCAATTCAAAACCAAATCTAAATCCAAATCCTAAAATCCAATCGTCGACGGTGGGTGTGTATGGTGATTTGTGGACGCAGTGGTTGGTGAATAGAGTGTTGATGGCAGTTGCACATTTGGGGTAGTGATGCGGCGATTTGTCAGCGTGTGGCGTTGTGTGGTGATTGAAGATTGTGCAGTGTGTGGTGGTTCGTGCGACAACATGTGGTGATTTCTACAGTGGTTGTGGAATGGTTGTTAGGTGCGTGTCGCGAGCTCGGGGTTGAAGACGACGAGGCCGCCGAAGCACTGGGAGTTGTGCTTGGCGAGTGTGAGAAGTTTATTGATGAGATATATCCATTATTAATGAGAGAGAGAGAGAGAGAGAGAGAGAGAGAGAGAGAGAGAGAAGTATATTGTTGAAAAGTATATTGATGAATAATTGTTAACTACCCTATAAACAAATGAGATAAATCCATTATTTTGTTGTGGTCCATATGATTTGGAGAATAATTGTTAGTATTTTACTCGTACACTTTCTTAGAAAAAGAAGAAGAAAAGATAAATGATACTTTCTAATCATTTATTAAGATAAAAAAAAATATTTGAAAGAATCAATACTACACGTTAACCTCTTCCTCATATCATGTCTTATTGTTATGGCATGCATTATTGTACAACAAATGAAGCGGGGCATTGACGATGAGAGGAGACGCTCTTTTTTCACTTTTGTTTACAAGAGCGGCAATGACGTCTCTTTCTAGAGAGGGACGAAAATTGTCGCGAACAAGAGAAGTTTTTCTTAATTATATGGTTTTTAAATTTACTTGAAGCTGTAACTTTCTATATAGTATTTTACCTACCTTTTTAAAAACAAATGAGATAAATTCATTCTTTTCTCGTGATCCTTTTTTTTTATTTGCGGATTGATAATTAATTAAGTTTTGCTCATTACACTTCACTATAAAAAGAAGAAGAAAACGAAAAGTGTATATTTTCGAGTTCTATACCTATATAAAAACATAAACGTTTGAAAGACATCCCTACTAAAACAAGTTATTGTATGATATTTTGAGACGAAACTACAACATTCTATATAATAACATGCTTTGACTAATTACACCAGAAAGTATGTGTAGGTAAAATCTGGTGTAATTAGTCAAATGTAATTTTAGTAAAATACAGTAAATCTTTTAAGCAATTGTTACAATCTGTCTAATGATATAAATAATCAATTTAGAATGATTATGACGGTGAAAATAATAAGTTATGATACAATGTATCTAGAAAAGTTAAGTAAAGAATTAGATGGAGTTGGATTCATGGGTAGATTAGAGTTCTTGCTAGATTAGAGTTCCATTTAAATTGTCCAATTTAAGTAAGAAAAAAACTAGGATGAGCAATCTTTTGACAGTGCTGGAGGTGCATTGGTCAGAATTCATGCCTAACCGAGAACCGTTTCATGTCATAGGCAGAATCCCACCTTCAATCGGGAACCTCACCTCTCTTCTTGAGCTTCGTTTGAGCAAAAACAAGCTGGAGGGAAACATTCCTTCCGAACTTGGGCAGCTTCGCAACTTGAATATGTTTCATTTAGATGAGAACCAATTGTCGGGTACGGTTCCCCTGCTGCTTTACAACATCTCATCCATATACTCTTTTGCCGTTGCAGGCAACAGATTGCATGGTCATCTTCCACTAGATTTGGGCCTCACACTGCCAAACCTCAAGTATCTTTACCTCGGAGGTAACAAGTTCTCGGGTTCGTTTCCACCCTCGATGGCTAACGCTTCTGGACTTCTAGTCTTGAGCATGTCTTGGAACAATTTCGCAGGGCCTATACCGACGAATCTGGGAAACCTTCGCGACTTAGAGTATCTACAACTTAATGTAAACCAATTCGGGTTGAATAAACCGAATGACTTGAGCTTTATTGTTTCTTTGACAAATTGCACTAATCTACGAAAGTTGATATTATCAAAAAATCAATTTGGAGGTGTGTTGCCCAGTTCTATTGCAAATATGTCGTCTAAACTGGAGACATTGTGGCTGGGATCCAACAAAATATCCGGAAGCATACCACAAGAGATTGGTAACCTCAACAACTTGTACTTTCTAGAAATAGTTAATAACATGATCTCAGGCAACATTCCTGAATCCATTGGAAAACTTTCCAAGTTGCAAAAACTAGGGATTGTGGTAAATAACATTTCTGGAAAAATTCCATAATCCATTGGCAACATTACCGGACTTAGCAATCTGGGTGCTGCAACAAACATGCTCGAGGGCAAAATACCTGCTGAGTTGGGTAACTGCACAAATCTATAAGAACTTTATTTAGGAAGCAATCACCTAACTGGCAAGATACCCGAGCAAGTTATTGGAATTTCTTCCCTCACTATCGGCCTCTACTTGGAGCTAAATGAATTCACGGGACCACTTCCATCACAAGTGGGCAATTTGAAAAACCTCGGAGCGTTGTCCATCTCAGGAAACAAATTGACGGGAGAAATCCCAAGCGCTCTTGGTAATTGTCTAGTACTGGAGTACCTAGATTTGCATGGCAATTTTTTGGATGGTGCCATTCCATCATCACTTAACCAATTAAAAGGCATCCGAGAACTTGATCTGTCCCAAAATAATCTGTCTGGGCAGATTCCAGAGTTTCAAGGCAAGCTACCTTTAATGCGCCTCAACCTTTCGCATAATATGCTTGAGGGGGAAGTCTTAAAAGTGGGAGTTTTCAACAACATTAGTGCATTTTCAGTTGCGGGAAAAAATATGAAGCTTTGTGGAGGAATTCAACCATTGCATTTGCTTGCCTATCCCATAAAGTTCTTAAAGAAGAATAAAATACCATTTCCAGACAAAATGATACCTCTTTTAATTAGTCTCCCCATTGTTCTGCTGTTAGCATGTCTTTCTTTGGTCTTTTGTCATCTCAAAAAATCCCAACAGAGAACCTCTTCTGCCTCACTCTTGGAAAACCAATATCCAAAAATTGCTTATGCAGAACTTCTTCATGCTACCAATGAGTTTTCCCCAAGTAATTTGATTGGCGAGGGTAGGTATGGTTCTGTCTACAAAGGCAGTCTAAATTCTGGTGAACACATTGTTGCCGTGAAGGTACTTAAACTTCAAGAACACGGAGCTAACAAGAGTTTCATGGTGGAGTGCGATGTGTTGAGAATCCTCCGTCACAGGAATCTCATCAAGATCATCACTGCTTGCTCAAGCTTAGATTTCAAAGGAAAAGACTTCAAGGCTTTGATCTTCAAATTTATGCCAAACGGGAGTTTAGACATCTGGTTGCATCCAACTCAAGCTGAAGAGCAGGGTTCGAAATTGACCTTGGTCCAAAGACTAAGCATTGCTATTGATGTGGCTTCTGCATTGGATTATATTCACCATCATTGTGAAATGACAATCTGCCACTGTGATCTCAA
Source organism: Escallonia herrerae (assembly GCA_033070095.1). Lineage (NCBI taxonomy): Eukaryota > Viridiplantae > Streptophyta > Magnoliopsida > Escalloniales > Escalloniaceae > Escallonia > Escallonia herrerae. The sequence continues at coordinate 56,590 of JAVXUP010003429.1, read as the reverse complement.
GCCAAGCAATGTTCTTCTTGACGATGACCTTTGTGCACATGTTGGTGATTTTGGCCTCGCAAGGTTTATGTCTGCCAATACAAATTTATCGAACAGTGCACATTTTAGTTCAGCTGGAATTCGAGGAACACTTGGATATGTCGCTCCAGGTACATAATGCTCATTCACATACTTTCGATTTTCCCTTTGACAGTTGCAAATTCCCAGGACAGATTTAGTACCTGCAAACGTTGACTTTACTCGTTGTATTGAACCATGCTTGGTAATATTTAATATGTGATTTCCATTTACATTCGGTTCAGTAGTTTTATTTACCAGCATTAATCCAAAGCTATCACAGAGGGTCAAAGGGGAAAATCCATTGAGATTGTGGTAGTATTAGTAGTCCTCCTTTCATTATGATCTTGCAAATTGTAGCTGCTTACTGAATCTCATCTTGGAGATTTGGAAATGATTTTAGATTTGGAGCCTGATATATACTAAGTTACTCCTTATTGCGTTTCATACCAAAAGAATATGTGATGAAGCCGCTAATCTGCTTATACAATTTCATTTACATGTCTAAAGAAGTATCTAAGCTGTTCCGCATTGCAGAATATGGCATGGGGAAGGAAGTATCAATAGAAGCTGACATGTACAGCTATGGAATCATGGTGTTGGAAATGTTTGCTGGGAAAAGACCTACTGACAGCATGTTTATCGACAACTTTAGCCTTCATAACTATGTCAAGTTTGCTCTCCCTGATCGAGTGAAAGAGATTGTTGATTCAACGATCATACTTGAAGAAGTAGAAGGTTTGAACAGGAACAGGGGTGGTGAAGGCGAGTTTGCTAAACTCAAGTCATGTTTGGAGTCTATTCTCCGACTTGGAGTTATATGCTCTGCGGAATTGCCACATGAGAGAATGGACAGTGGGAATGTTGTCAAAGAGATCCATCGGATTACAAAGGCTTATAATGAGTAAAGACAGAGATGGACACACACACACGCACGCACACACACACACACACACACACACACACACACATATATATATATATATATATATATATATATATATATATATATATATATATATATAAGCTCAAAGAGGTGGAGCCAATTGTAGTTATAGACTGCTCAATTTGGAACAAATGATGGACTGAAGTTTACCTTACAACGTTTATCCAACAATGGATGAAAGTTTTCACTGTTGATTTCTTGACTTCAAGCAAACTATTTTCACTCCAACAAGATTTTAATTAGTCATACATATTCTAAGCTGCTGTTATTAGATCTGCTTTGCTGCACCAGGCAACAGTGCTAGACTTGTCGTCCCAAAAATTCAGTGGGTTCAGCATCTCCTCATGTCGGAAACAACAATCTATCTGAAGAATAACAGCTTTCATGGAACTATCCCACAAGAAATACTTTATGCCTAATGCTTCTGAATCTGTAGTTTTTGATATTCTTATGCACAGTTGCTGTTGGTCTGCACCAATGAATCTGGGAAACCTTCATGACCTAGAAAGACTATGGGGCTTGGTGGAAACCAACGTAAAATTGATAAACCCAATGACTTAATATTCCTCGATTTTTCAGTCAATTGTACCGGTACACAAACAATGGCTTTAGAGGACAATGGTTTGGGTGGTGTGTATCCAAAATCCTTTACCAATCTCTCCAGTAATCTACCACATATCTAAAAGCATACCACTTCTATCTACCTTATGTCCTTGACATTAGCTCGAAATACGCTCAGAGGCAGTGTTCTTAAACCCATTGGATAACTTTTCGAGTTGGCAGGACTAGGCATGTCAGTAAATAACATCTCAGGAAAAATCCGACATCTATTGGCAACATTGTTCAATTGCTTACTCTCATATTGAGAGGAAATATGCTTGGCTCATACATACCTATTGTATTGGGTAATTGTACAAGTCTACAATCATTTGGAGGCCTACGACTTAATCGCTCAACTGTGCTGATACCCAAGCAAATTACTGAACTTTTTTCTTGACTTTAGGTCTCCAGTTAGGCCCAAATATTTGTTCAGGTGACTACCACCACAAGCGGCGAACTTGAAGAATCTAAAGCCATTAAACATGTCAAGAATCAAGGGATTTGGAGAAATTCCAAGCACTCTTGGAGGTTGCGATCCTATGTATTCGGAATAACCTTTTTGAAGGCAAAATTATGTCGTCCTTCGAACAACTAAGGGTACCCAATAATCTATCTGGTCAGATTCAGGGTTTCTAGGGGAGCTCCCTTCAAAGTTCAAAGTAGCAACCTTTCACAGAATACGTTTAAGGGTTAAGTTCCACGTGTAAAATTCTTCAAGACAATCGGTGCATTTTAAATTGTGGGAAATTAGAGGGCTAGGTGGAGGAAGTCAGCACTTGAATTGCCTGCAGGCACCCAAAACCAGCCCCAATAGATAAGAGAAATATCCTTCATATTATATTACCTAGCGGAATAGTTATATTACTGGTTCTGCTGTTTGTAGAAGTTGAACTCTCAGTCGCATTTACTCAGTATCAGATATCACTGAATCTTGACATGAACGGCACATACTCTTCAGGTCTCTAGCAACTAGAATATTTCTACTTCATACTGGAGAAGAAATTACAAAATCTTTTAGCGACAATTTTGACATGAACGACACCTTTTGGGACGACAAGATTTCCAAGACTGATTTTCGATTATTCATGGAGATTGTTTCAAAGTACGAAACAACGTGGTACTTGTAGTATGTGTGATGTGTAGATAATCTTCCAAGTAAGCGAATACCATGGCTGATCTGTGTCTTAGCTATATGGCCTATTGCAAACGTCGATTTCCGATTTATAAAAAGATGTTTCTTACGACTGCTAAATTCATCCTGTTTTTGAAAAAATGAAACTTCATATATTATTAGAATTTAAAGACAGGACTAAAACTTGACCGCCTTTCTGTCCCAAACCTGACTCCGCTCTGTAAGTAACAATCGAAAACTTAGTTCTTAACACATCCTTATTAAGCAGATTCAGAACTTGGTCATCACAGCTGCATTAAGCTACTGAGACTAATGAGTTCAGAATAGATGAATCAACTTTAGCATTTAATGAAAGCTCTCGGGAGCAATAAGTACCAGGTTTCCTTCGCCCATGAAAGTTTAGGACCCATAACCTGTTGTATCTTTGTGTTTGTTTCAAAACAAATGAATGCATGGGGCCCATATCTTATCCCTTGCCTCTTTTGTTGAGAGTTAGCTCTGTTTGATAAAACCTTTTTTTTGGTTTTCACTTTTCAGGAACAAAAATTAAAGAGCAGTTTAATTTTTTTATATAAAAATAAGTGGGTGTTTGATAACCCAGCGTTTTTTTTTTGTGGTGGTTTGCGGTGGCGGTGGTAGGGCGTGGCGGCGGCCGACGGTGGTGGTGGCTACCGACGGTGGCCGCCGGCAGCCGACGGTGGCTGCTGGCGGTGGGAGGGTGGTGGTGGTCTCAAAAGAAAAAAAAACCAACAATAAGAAAAGAAAAAAAAAACCAGTTTTTGGAGTATTTAAAAACAGTCTTGATTTAAAAACTGGGTTTTTAAACTGAAGGGGAAAAAAAAGGTTATCAAACGCGCTTATTTTTTTCAGTTTCCAAAACTGAAAAAAATTGAGTGTCAAACGGGGCCTTAGAGATCCAAAAAATTGACAAAGGGTTGGAGACTTGGAGTCTTTCGAGAATAAAGGTTGCTGCCTTGGAGTCTTCTCATTTGCTGCTATCGTTGAAAACCTTAGAGATTCATCTCCTTATTCCAAAAGCATTCTGCCGAGTATCTTTTGTTGAGTAGAAAAGTTGGAGACTCATCTCCTTATCCTTTTAACTTACTTAGCTTCTAAGGTTTTATCCTTCCTTTCTCTATATAAAGGCACTCGGCCAAAGCTTTCAACATACACCAAGATTACCTTACAAAACCGAGGCATAACACCTTGTCCCAAAAATTCTCTCCTACACTTTTATAATTTTAGTGTACTCGTATCTTGATATTGTATGAGTTGTGCATGGAAGAGGAAAGTCAAGAGGGTTGTTTCAGAGTTCCTGTTGCAAGTGCGTGCAAATAGGGATAATACTGTAGATTAATCCTGGGGGTTACGTTCCGTGAAGCCCATCACATCGAACCATTAGTTCCGGGAGGCGCGAATCAACCTTTTAGGACAAAGCTTCGGCTTGATTCTATAGCTTGGTGAGATCTTTCCTATTTATCTTGTAACGTATTACTATTTATATTGTACTGTAATTTTCTTGTTTTTGTGTTAGAAAGTGTGATTACATTCCAAAATTTTGCAAAAAAGGATTTATATCCAACATTCTAAAAGGTTGATTTCGAAAAATGGAATCGCAACTTCTCGCACAAACAAAAGTTATTCCGGACGCAAGCTGAATCGAATGTTTTGATGAAAATAATTTTAAAAGATGAAAAGACATGGTTTTGGATGTCTTAGATTTTTCTAAAATCTCTTTTGTTCTAACTGAGCCTGTGCCGAATGAAAATACTGAAAATTATGCTCAAAAGTTAGAAGCATGGAAAACTGCTAATAAATTGTCTCAATACTCTTCGTAATGCTTTATCAGATGATTTATATGGGATTTACAATCATTTTACACTTCCTAAAGCTTTATGGGATGAACTGGTCAATAAGTATGAATTTGAGGATGAAGGCACAAAAAGTTTTTAGCTGTTAACTTTTTGCAGTATCAGATGACTGATGATAAAAGTGTTGAAACTCAAATAAATGGTTTTCAGAATATCATAAATGGTTTAGCTAAATAAGGTGATTGTTTACCCGAAAGGTTTAAGACTCAATGTCTTGTCAAAAAATTGCTCGACTTTTGGAAGGAATTTATATTGAAGTTTAGACAGAAAAGACATGCAATGACTCTATAGGAAACAATAGTCTATATCAAAGTTGAGGCTCAAATTAGAAAATTGCAAATGACAGGCAGAGCTAAAGAAATAATGTCTAAGGCTAACGTGGTTGAAGTTGGACCGACTAAGCCCCAACAATCACAAAATAGGAGACATGGTCATAAGCCTTATGGAAGACCTAAGTTTAATAACTCTGATAGAGGTCAAGTATTAGACAGATTCACCAAAAAAAGGAATAATGTTTTGTTTGTGGAAAACTAGGACACTATGCAAATGTTTGTCGATATCGAAAAGGCGATCAACATAACAACAGCAGCCAACTCCACCACCACCACAACAACAACAACAACAGATTGGCACCACCAAGAGCTAGAGCAAATGTTGTTGAGGCAGATGATGATATTATTGCTGCTGTGATATCAGAAGTGAATTTCGTCACTGAAGTGAAAGGATGATTTTAGACTCGGGTTCAACTAGGCACATATGTGCTAACCGAAATATGTTCACCTCCTACTTAAATGTGGGGGAAGGTACCGAAAGCGTGTACGTTGGAGACAACAGGTCCGTACCAGTTGTGGGAAAGGGAAGGGTAGTTCTCAAACTCAATTCATGTAAAACCCTTTCACTCTCTCATGTGCTACATGTGCCGATGGTCAAACAGAACCTTGTGTCAGTACAACTACTCGGTAAGGTCGACATCAATACTTTGTTCGATGGAGGTATTTTTACTCTAACAAAAAATGACGTATTCGTCGGTAAGGGGTATCTCGACTAAGGTCTTTATGTACTTAATGTTGCTAATTTTCTTAATGAGAATACATCGTCTACTTTTGCTTACTTGATTGACTCTGCTGATGTGTGGCATGGTAGACTTGGACATGTGAGTTATGCATACATAAAGAAAATGAAAGAGATGGGTTTAATCTCTAATTTTCATGAGTCTAACATAGACAAACGCGAAATTTATGCTGAAACCAAAAGTACAAAGAAAACATGTAAACCTGTCATGAGAGAAAGTGAACCACTTGATTTAATTCACAGTGATCTAGGTGATTTAAAACAAATCATGACCAAAGGTGGTAAAAGATTTCATGTGATCTTTGTTGATAAATGTTCTAGATTCACTAAACTCTATCTTTTGAGAACAAAAAACGAAGCTCTTGAAATGTTCATGAATTATAAGTCTGAAGTTAAAAATCAGAAGGATAAGAAAATTAAAAAGCTTAGAACAGATAGAGGTGGTGAATATAATTCTAATACGTTTGATAATTTCTGTTTGCAAAACGAAATTGTTCATGAGGTAACTCTACCTTATTCACCTGAATCAAATGGAATTGCTGAGAGGAAAAATAGGACTCTAAAAGAAATGATGAATGCTATGCTTGTTAGTTCTGGCCTACCCGCCAACCTGTGGGGGAAGCTATTCTCTCAGCCCGTCACATACAAAATAGAGTACCTCATAAAAAGACCGGTAAAACACCTTATCAGATTTGGAAAGGTCGTGAACCTCACTTGGATTACCTGAAAGTGTGGGGTTGCTTGGCAAAGGTGATGTTACCTGAGCCTAAGAAGAGAAAATTAGGTTCTCGAACTTATGATTGCGTCTTTATTGGTTATGCTTCTAATAGTATTGCATATAGATTTCTTGTCATCAAGAGTGATGTTATGGATGCCAATACTGTTATTGAATCTAAAAAGGCTTCTTTCTTTGAGAATATTTTTCCTATGAAAAATAAAATGTCTAGAGCAATTGATGAGCATGCGAATACCAGTAATCATTCTGATGAAACTCTAGAATTACGAAGAAGCAAGAGAAGAAGAACTGAAACTAATTTTGGTAATGATTATCATGTGTATCTTGTCAATGATGAACCATTTTCATATCATGATGCTATAGTTTCCATAAATGCAACCTTTTGGAGAGAAGCAATTAATACTGAATTAGACTCCATTATGTCTAATCAAACTTGGAAACTTGTTGATTTGCCATGTAAGACAAGACCGATTGGGTGGAAATGGGTCTTTAAGAAAAAGTTGAAACCAGATGGTTCCATTGAGAAATATAAGGCACAACTGGTAGCTAAGGGTTATAAACAGAACATAATGTTGATTATTTTGATACATACTCTCGTGTTACTAGAATTGCATCTATTAGAATATTGTTTGCCATTGCATCCATATATAAACTTGTTGTGCATCAAATGGATGTTAAGACTGCTTTTCTAAATGGCGATTTAGAAGAAGAAATTTACATGGAGCAGCCCGAGGGATATGTGGTCCCCGGACAAGAAAATAAAGTTTGCAAATTGGTTAAATCCTTGTATGGACTGAAACAAGCTCCTAAACAGTGGCATGAGAAATTTGATAACGTCATGATATCTGATGGATATTTGATTAACAATGCTGACAAGTGCATATACCACAAGTGTGTTAATGATGATATTATCATTATATGCTTGTACTTTGATGATTTGCTTATATTTGGAACAAGCATTAATATTGTGCATGCTACTAAGAGATTTTTAGCATCTAAATTTGACATGAAAGATATGGGTGAAGCTAATGTGATTTTGGGAATCAATATCTTGAGGCATAATGATTCAATCACATTATTGCAGTCACACTTTGTTGAGAACATGCTGAGAAAGTATAAACATTATGACTGTTCGTCTTTCTCTTCACCTTATGATGCAAAAACTCACCTTGTTAAAAATTATGGTGACAGCGTGTCCCAAAATGAGTATGCACAAATATTTGGTAGCCTAATGTTTCTAATGAATCATACTCGTCCTGATATTGCTTATGCAGTTGGCAGATTGAGTAGATATACTCATAATCCTAATAAGGAACATTGGAATGCAATATCCAGGTTGTTGAGATACTTGAAAGGCACCATTGATTATGGACTAACATATTGTGGTCATCCTTCTGTACTTGAAGGTTTTTGTGATGCTAACTGGATTTCAGATTCAGATGAGTTGAAGCTCACTAGTGGATATGTGTTCCTACTAGCCGGAGGAGCAATCTCTTGGAAGTCGTCCAAGCAAACAGTTATCGCTAAATCCACAATGGAATCAGAGTTGATTGCCTTAGAAAAGGGGTGTTTTGAAGCAGGTGGCTCAGAAGTTTCTTGGAATTCCAGCTTCATAATTTGCTTAGTAATGCCAGCCTTATCCCACTTTTCTTCTATTATAAAGGAGACATGCCCATTTAGCTGTTTCTAGCAGATATGCAGCTGTTTCTACATCAAAGCCTCGAAGTGAAACTCCGTCACATAGCACATCAGATTACGTACCTGCGTGCGAATAAAATAGGTAGTGTTGTATACAAGAAGGTTATTAAATTGAGAGAAAAAGCTGATTCAAAGGCCGAATGATTAATGATTTTTTTCTGGTTGGAATATTCTTATTATTTGCATGATAACAAGTTTTTCACATGATTATTATCTTTGAATATCCTACTGTAACTTGGAATGCTATATATTTGCATGATAACATGTTCATTATTTGGTTATTGTCTTTATATATTTCGCAAATGGTTAATGATATTTTTCATGCTCGAAAGCTGATACAAGAGAGGTTAAACGGCTCAAAAAAAAATTTCCCCTTAAAATACCCTTCTTAAATTTAGAAGGTTTCTAAAAATTAAGGTTTTTTTTTTTTTTACTTTTAAAGGGGTGAAGCTAAATATGAACTTTTTTTTTGTGTGGCTAAACTTAAATATTTTGTCACTCAAGAGATTTAAAAGTTCACTAATGTATCATTGTATGAATGTAACCAAAATGAGTGAATATCCAGCCCCACCATATAAAAATGATCCCAAGAGGTTAAATGGTTAAACGAGTGGATACACATATCGTCTTTAAGTTAAAAGGTTTACAAAATAAAGAGCTTTTGACTTTTAAAAGTGCGAGACAGATTACAATATTTTTGGTTAGATTAAATATTTTATCGCTAGAGAAGTTAAAAGTTCCTAGTCTATCATTTAGTGGCAAAAGAGTATGAGTTTAACTAAAATTGGTGTGGATCTAGTCCAACTATTTAAATGATCTCAAGGTGTTAAATGCGTAAACAACTTTTTTTCCTTAAATAGACCCTTTAAGCGTGATTTTAACTTTAAAAAGGGGGAAGCTAAATTAGAACTTTAAGGCAAAATTTAAATATTTTTCCACTGACGAGGATAAAAGTTCACTAATGCATCTTTTAGTGATACAAGAGTATGAACCTAATCAGTGTGGATCCAGCAGCACCGTGCAAGTATTATCCCAAGAATTAAATTGCTAAACGTTTTTCCTTGAAGAAATGCTTTCTAAATTTTTGTTACTTAAAATGCCTTCTTATATGGGTTAGGCCACATTTGACGCAGCTTTTTTTTCCAGTTTTTTTTTCAGTTTTGGAAACTGGAAAAAAAAAGTGCGTTTGGTAACCATTTTTTTTTCCTTCTCCAATTTAAAAAACCAGTTTTTAAACTGCAGAGTAAAAAAAAAACTCCAGAAACTGGTTTTTTTTTTTCACTTTTGGTTTTTTTTTTTGGAGACCACCACCAACACCCTCCCACCGCCGGCAGCCACCTCCGACCGCCGGCAGCCACCTTCGGCCTCCGGCAACCACCAGCCACCGCCGGCCACCACCACTGTCGACCACCGCTACGCCCCACCACCACCACCGCCACCGCAAACCACCCAAAAAAAAGTCAAATAAAAAGGGTTACCAAACACCAAAAAAAAAAAAAAACTCAAAAAAAAAAGGTTATCAAATACCCACTTGTTTTTATAAGAAAAAAAAAATTAAGCTGCTCTTTTAAAACTGAAAACCAAAAAAACAATTTTTGTCAAACGAACCCTAGAGTTTGTTTTTGTGTTTTTGACTTTCAGCTTACTACTAAGCTTCTTGATCTAAAATATCTTTTTCGAGTTTTAGAGCTTTGTAAAATAAAAGGCACTTTTTGACTTTCTTTAATTAAAATACCTTCTTTGAATTTTTAAGTTTGTTAAAGTTAACTGTGCTTTTTGACTTTAGCTAAGAAATTTCACAAAAAGAATATTTACTTTATATACATAGTAAGAAGTTTCAACTTCTTTCCTAAAGAGATTTTTTACAGATAAAAAAATTAATAAAACTTGCAGACGACCAGTAGAGTTACACAATTTTTACAAACAAACAATTTGCATTGAATCAAGTTTTATGAGCTTGAGATTGTAGGTGCGTTCTATTTGCGTCTTATTAACAAATATCTTCAAGAAATTTTCATTTAATAGTTCACTACTCAGTAAGTTGGACTTGACAAATTAATACAAAATTTACTAGTGTAAAAACCTACTCAGATGCAAAACTTAATTACACAATAACACATATCCACCTTCTTAATAATGAACACTGGAAACATGTCATTCTCAAGCTTAGATCTCATAAGAGTATGCTTATATAATCATCGAGACCATGCCATTAAGATTTCCTTTTTTGCTCATTTATATATTTGAAACATAGCAGAAAGTCCGATTAATTTGGTAATTAAATAGAACATCTCTAACTAAACTTGAACATATTGGTGTTAAGGAGCTCAAAAGTTCATCAATGCATCTTTTAGTGACAACAGAATATAAATGTATAGAAAGTGGATGTGAATCAAGTCCAATGTAATTAAAGACGCATGCGCACTAAAGCACAAACGGTCTCTAGAGCCTAGACAGGTGCACCTTTTCAAAGTTTGGCGTAAAATAAAAATAAATAAATAGATATTCTTTTTCCATTTCCTTTCTAAAGAGTAAAACTTGGCAGTGCTTAGAATTGGAACTCAACTCCTAAAAGTTGGAACTAAAAATTAAAATCATCATAGATCAAAGCTATTTGTTATGAAAATTTATTTTTACCATTACTAATACCCCCATCACATGTGAATACAATGATATAAATTCTTCAGTGTTTAGTTCTCCTCTGTTTGGCAGCAAATAATAACAGGTGAAAATCACCCAAACCATCATGTTAGCTCTCCTCTGTTTTGATTACCTTTTATCACGATGCCATAAATTCTTTCATAACAAAAGCAATAAAGGAAAAAGATAGAGATGGGTTCAGCTCAACGGCATAAGAAATAGATAGAGATGGTGTTGGTAGGTACAGTAGTCGGAATTGCTACTAGACTGAACCCATGGTCCACAGAGGCATAAATGTTCTTTTATAGGTTTTATGTGTGTGAAAGAGAGGGAGAGGGAGAGAGAGAGTGAAAAAAGAGAGAAAGAAGCTGATGGTGGTCGAGTAGCCGGGAGCAGCTTCGGGGGAACGGTGCAGCAGTGGCATTGACTGAAGCAGTGAGGGCAGCAGCAGAAACGGCGAGAGGAACAGCCGCGACGGGTCCGCGACGGGAAGGCAGGGTATGAGATAGATTTAAGTTTTAGGTCTGAAATGAAATAAGAAAAAAAAGGTGTTGCGGTGGGGAGGGGGGGGACGGTCAAGATGATGCCAACGACATCAATCAATAGCTTAACTTCTTAGGCCTGTTGGCACCTCCTCTGCTACCATCTGCCTTGAGCCTGGGTGCTCGACGTACAAGGCATTTGCCTAGGCCTAGGCGAGGAGCACCACCTGCGCTTAGGACCGTAAATGAACAGAGTTGTTCACGAACAACTGATTGTTTGTTCTCTTTGAATCTTATTCATATAATAGATGAACCGAATACGAACAAATTTTTGGAGCTCGTTTATTAAACGAGCAGAGTTTGAACATAATGATGTTTGTTTATTAAATTTCCCGAACAAGAGGGCTCGTTTAATAACGAGCCGAACACGAGCCGAGTCTCTTATATATATATATATATATATATATATATATATATATATATATATATATATATATATATATATATATATATATATATATATATATATATATAGCAGACCTTCACAAAATATCTAAAGATGTGTTAATGTGGAAGCATGTGGATCACCAAATCCTTCCTCCCTCTGTCACAAAAAAGATAATTTTCCTAATTCAGTTTCCATATCTTAGACAACACTCAACAGTGAGACACCCCTCTCTCATCGTCATCGGTCTTTATCACACAGGCACCCCGCCCGCCAAACGACCACGCACGCCGTCGACCAGACCAACGCCCATGCCGCCTCTTTCTCTCAGGCACTCGAACAGTCAAACACCCGTATGCCCCCTCTTTCATCACACGGGCATACCGCCTGCTAGATCACCACCCACGCTTCTGGCCAGCCCACTACCAAGTCAAACCACCGGCCGACAAATGATAGTTGCTTCTCCAGACAAGCCAAGTCCTCTTATCACTTCTCTTATAGCTATCTTCTCACAGACAAGCTAATTAGAGCTTATTGCTCTAAAGTGATTAGATTAGAGTTATTCCAGTCAATTTCTTCCAGGTATGTTTTATTTTAGGCAATTTTGTACAGTTAGTAATTTGCATGATTGAAGGAGTATGAGATCTGAGCAAAATTAGGGATTTACCAAGAGATTGAACACGAATTAGGGATTTATAGAGAGATTGAACAAGAACTAGCCGAGCTTTCGAGCTCATGTTCAGCTCGAATAGTCAAATGAGCCGAACGAGCGGAGCGCGAGTTTGATGGAAACAAACTCGAGCCGAGTTCAAACATTATCCTTTAGCTCTTAGACAAACTCGAGCCGAGTTCGAACATTCCAAAACTTAAATGAACCGTGCTCGAACACAGGTATGTTCGGCTCGAACTCGGTTCGTATATAGTCCTACCTACGCTGGGCTGCGCCTTGCATCGAGGCACGCCTTTAATAAACTGATCAAGCCTCACCATATAAATCTCTACTCACCTTAAAAAAATTCATGTCAACACTTCACATTAAAACTTGCCTAAATCAAGATCAATAAAAAGGTCAATTTTAATTTCGGCTACTCCCAAGAGAACTATTCCTAAGTTCATGTATTATTATATTCTTTGTTGTTAATCTTTCACTTAAGGTGGACAGGCTGATGTTTTCACTATCTTTTGTACGTGGCTTTTTAGCTTAGCAGGTCTAGTATTATCATAAAACAATTATATGTGCTAAAAATAAAAATCTTAAGACAAATATATGTTGAATTACATGCACAAGAGAATTGACAACCCGATATAATATTAAGATTAATAAGATCGTGTTAAGCTAAAACAAAAAATAGCTTTAGATTACACTATCAAGAGCCTCCCCCTTCCCAACGACCATTATTACAAAAAAATCACTTTACAGAAAGAAAGAAAATGAATAATGGGTGGTACTGAAAGTCCTAGAAGATGATGTCTTAAACTTTAGCAAATACGCTTGTCGGGTAAAAGGACAAAATTTTAAAAGTCAACAGTGTTACTTAAGCAATTGAGTTTTTTATGCATCCTACTTGGTCACTTGAAATCCTTTGATTCTTGATTTTAAGTATATAACGTTTAAGCTCGTAAGTCCTTCCGTTCCACAAATTTTGTTATGTATATATTGGTCATAACCATCAAATACTTTACTTTTTAGGAACTTTCCGGGTTACAAAATTTAAACTTTTGTTACGTATCACTTAAGTATAATACAAAAAAAAATTCACTTTCTAACTTTTATCTCACATTTCCTAGACTTACATAACATAGAATCATCTTATAAGAGATTAGATAACTCCAATTAGACACTTCAGGTTATAGGTCCCTAAATACACCTAGAAAGGGGTGAATAGGTGTTTTACAACTTTTGTGTATAAATTAAAAGCGAGATTATAGAGTAATTACAGATATAATAGCAATAAATTCAACACAGAGATTATACTGGTTCGGCCCCACCAGCCTACGTCCAGTCCCCGAGCACTCCACACAAGGGAGACCTATTCGAGCCTTTCAGTAACCAACTAGCTTTGGGTGCTAGCATAAACCGCAGTATAATTTCTAAAACCCTTTCAAGGTTTCCAACAATTTACAAATGAAAGGAGATTTACAATTTGAATACAACTAACTAGCTCCTTGTTGAGCAGATGTTACAATGAATAAACTAATACTAAGCCTTCTTAGGTGGGAAGATCTATATGCTTTCAAGAACCAAAGCAAGAAGCTTACAACAGACTATCTCAAAGATGAACTCACACAACAAAGAATAGATGAGAATATGAGAACAAGATGAGAGAGAGTCTTGAGATGAGTTAGAGAGAGTCTTGAAAAAGATTTGCCAAAGTTGTCTTAAATGCTCTCAAGGATCCCTTTTTATACTGGAGAAGAAAATGAACCGTTGTGAAGGGAAAGCCCGAAAATAGAGTCGATTGAAACAAAAGATAGAGTCGACTGAAAACTTAAAGAGAACAGATACTGAAGATTTGAGTCGACCGAAAAACCCCATTTCATTCAACTAAAAACTTTTGGCTTTGACTGAAAAGTATTGCTTCGAGTAAATTTTTTGCTTGGACTGAAAACTTTGGCTTCGACTGAAAACTTTTGGCTTCGACTGAAAAGTTCTTTTAAGACAACAACGAAGGAACTGCATAATTGAGTCAAATGCAAACTGCTTGCCTTCGACTGAAACAATCAGTTTGGTTCTCTACTTGAATTTCTGTGAGATGTTTTAAGAAAGACTTAAAAATGCTAACATGGATAAAATAATAAAAGAAAGCTTCAAGTTCTTGCATCTTCAAGGTAGTTCGAGTCTTCGATTTTCAAGTCCAAGTCTGAGTTCAAGCTTTGTCCAAGGCATCATCTTGACTTTGTTTGATTAAGATAAATCCTGAAATGATTATCTTAATATTTTTGTCAGATTAATGTTAGAGATAATTAATTTGGAATCATCAAAATTGATAAGTCGATAATCTCCCCCTTTTTTATGATAACAACATTAGTTCTAACATTATATAAGCATACTCCCCCTTGATCAGTTAACATTCAAACAAGAAAAGACTAAACGAACATCTTTTAATATTCAGCAAAAAACTAAAGATGAGTACAAAGAATGATCAATAAATAATTGTTCTCCCCCTTTGTCAAATCAAAAAGAGGAGCAGCCAATGCAACAATCAAATGAGAAAAAAAAAATCTAGGGCCGACGGCGGCGAGCACCCTGTGCAGAGGAGGATGGATCAGTAGGCGGCGGAGCAGATCGACGAGCACCATGGGTAGAAGAGGATGGATCAGCAGGCAGCGGAGCAGTTGTGGGTACTTCAATAACTTCGACTACACGAGGAGAGCACGACATCAGAGGGTTGTACCGAAGATGCGGATTGAAGAACCATTCTTCCCCTTCTGTGTCGGTGTGTCGAGAGGGAAAGATGTCTGGACGAGTCACCCTGAAGAGCAACTTCCTAGTGTTGGTGAAAATCACACTTTCCGAGTCAAATTCTCCAAGATTGGAGTATGGTTGAGAAGAAGAGAGGAAAGGTTAGAGGTGAGTTCCTTAAGAAATGTGTGACAGTCTATTTGGTTTGAGATAAGCTGGGCTGAGGAGTGTTGAACCGACTACTGAAGGGCGGCAAGCTCATGAAGAAGGGCGGTGTGGTTGGCTGCAATAGAGGCAGCAAGGGTGGTTTGCGATTCAAGTATTAACTGAATTGAAGTGGAGAGACGAGAAAGGTGCTCAAGGAGGTTAGAGTGGTTGGTGGAGAGGAACTCATCAAAATTAAGATTGGAGAAGTCATTTAGTGGGCTGAAAAAGGGATCGGAGGGGTAAGGAGGGGTGGGCATAGGTGGTACCGAGGAGGAAGGGTCAGAGGGAGGGAATGGAATGGAAAGAGATGGATCAATAGGCACAGGGGGGTATGAAGGGAGAAGGAGAAGGTTGTGGGAGCCGAACAAACAAGAAAGGATTAGATTGTTCAGGTGGGGGAACTACAGGAGCAGGGGAGGTAGCAGGAGTATGAGAGGGAGCAGGAGCTGGGAACCTGAACTGACTGGGTATGGGAGGGGTCGATAATAGTGATCCGCTCAAGAGATACAGTGTCGGTGGTGAGATTAGAGTGAAGGGCGAATCCTGCACGACGAAGAGAAGTTTCGTCATGAATATGATGACTCGGAATAGATACACATTCCGAGATAGATGTAGGAAGGGGGACATGAAAATATTAGAAAACACGAGTCAAGAGGAGACCAAAGGGAAGATTAGCAGAGGATTTTTTTCTTCCGGGCATCCATTATGAGCATGATAATAGCCGCAATGTTTAAAGGAGAGTCGCGAATGAAGTGTGTGAGGCGAATAATCTCGAGATACGTAAAGGCGGCAAAAAAGCCATAACAGCCAGAAAGGTTATAACACAGAATAAGGTGAAGGACACGATGAAGAGGGGAGAGATCACCTAAACTAGGTTTGTGGGGTCGAGAAATGGATGGATCTCCTAGAAGGGTTTGTGTTTGTTGGAGTGGGGTAAAGGACCTAGTGGTGCACCACGTGTTTTCGGGAAAAACAATAGTGGAAGATTGATTTGTAAAATCGAGAATTTGGGCTAAGGTGGAGGCATCGAGGCGGATGGTGACCCCATTAACATATGTGGTCAAAAAGGTTGAGGACAGAGCATTAAATGTCATATTCCAATAGAACATTCGAACAAGACAAGGGTAGTAAGTGGAGGGAGGAGAGAGAATAGAGGGAGAACCCATTCGATTAAAAAGACTGGTAAGACCAAGTTGAGTCATTAGGTTGACATCACTTAGGAGACCCGGTACGACCTCCCAATTAACAAAATTGGAGTAAAAGAGGATTTGGTCATCAGCAGACTCAAAAAAATGGGGAATGTGAAGAATTTGGTTACTACTAATATAGGGATAGGTGGTTGGTGGGCAGGAAGGAGGAAAAGAGGAGGAAAAAGAGGCAGTAGCAGGAGGAAGGGCAGTACCTGAAGAGGAAGGAGGAATAGTTGGCATCTAGCGGGTGCAACGATGTGTGAGAGGTGGTGGTAGAGCAACCGTAGGGGATGGTGGAGCAGCAGCCGTAGGTGGTGGTGGAGCAGCAGCAACAGCGGGTGGAGGAGCCACGTCAGATTCATTGTCAGTGTCAATGACAAGACGGCGGCAACTGCGAGGGCGTGGGTTTGAGTCCATGTTAGCCCAGAGGAGAGGTGGGCAAGAGAGAGAAGAGGAGCAAAGATCTATAAAAAATATGGACAAGGAACAGTGAAAAGGGTAACAGTAAAAACTAAAAAGGAAAAAAATGAGGGGTATATATAGATGACGAAGTTTCGGTCGACTGAAACATCATTTTCAGTCAACTGAAATGTTTTGAGTCGACTAAAACATGACTTTTCAGTCGACTGAATCCAACAGTTGACAAAAAGGTTAATTTTCATTGGACCGAAAAGGATTGAGTCGAATGAAAACTCCATTTCAGTCGACTGAAAAGTTTTGACTCGAATGAAAACTCCATTTTAGTCAACTGAAAAGTTTTGAGTCGACTGAAACATGAATTTTCAGTCGACTGAATCCAACAGTCGAGAAAAAAGGTTAGTTTTCATTCGACCGAAAAGTATTGAGCCGAATGAAAACTCTATTTCAGTCGACTTAAACAAGCAGAAACAAGACTATTGGCAAAGCGAAAGTTTTTGGTCAACCGAAAACTTTTAAATCGACTGAAAGAGTGACTATTTTAGTCGAATAAAAAAAACTTTAGCTTAGATCACATATTCCTAAACGACGACGAAGAGAACAAAAAGAGGATTCAGCTAAGGTTTTGTAAAGATATCTGCGAGCTGATCTCCAGAATTAACTTTCTTGAGTTCTATTAAACCTTTCTGAACATTGTCTCGAAGAAAGTGATGACGAATATCGATGTGCTTAGTCCGCGAGTGTTGAACATGATTTTTACTAATATCAATAGCATTGCTACTGTAGCATATAATAGGAATATGATCTATTTTGACGCCAAAATCCCGCAAGGTTTGATGCATCCACAATACTTGGGCACAATAACTTCCAGCCGCAACATATTCTGCCTCAGGTGTGGAGAGAGCCACAGACATTTGTTTCTTACTGTGCCAGGACACTAAAGCATCTCCAAGGAATTGACAAGTGCCAGTAGTAGCCTTGCGATCGAGAAGACATCCCGCATAATCAGAATCCAAAAAACCTACTAGATTGAGGAGTTACGCGGATACCAAAGTCCTAGATTTAAAGTCCCAGAAAGATATTTAAAAATACGTTTAACTGCAGAAAGATGAGATTCTTTGGGACAAGCTTGAAAACGGGCACAAATACGTACATTAAACATTATGTCAGGTCTAGAAGCATTAAGATAAAGCAAACTGCCAATCATGTCACGATAAAGTTTGTATCTACATCTTTACCATTTTCATCTTTGACAAGATTAACCCTAGGAGAAATAGGATTCCCTCTAGGTTTAGCATTATCCAAGCCAAACCGTTTCAAAAGCTCCCGTGTGTACTTGGATTGACTTATAAAAATTCCTTCTTTTGACTGCTTGATTTGAAGTCCAAGAAAGAAGGTAAGTTCTCCCATCATGCCCATCTCAAATTTCCTGCGCATATTCTCAGCAAACTCTTAGCACAGATCATTGTTAGTGGCACCGAAAATAATGTCATCAACATAAACTTGAACTATTAAAATGTGTGAATTACAAATTTTCGTAAAAAGAGTAGTATCGACTTTGCCACAAAAGAATCCATAATCAATGAGAAAGCTGCTAAGACGATTGTACCAAGCTCGAGGAGCTTGTTTAAGACCGTACAAAGCCTTTTTCAGCTTAAAGACATGATTGGGGTATTTTTCATTTTCAAAACCAGGAGGTTGTTTAACGAACACTTCTTCCTGTATTACCCCATTCAAGAAGGCACTTTTCACGTCCATTTGAAAAAGTTTAAAGTTCATATGACATGAAAATGCCAAAAGCATTCGGATAGCCTCAAGTCGAGGGACTGGGGCAAAGGTTTCATCAAAATCTATCCCTTCGACTTGATTGTATCCTTGAACAACTAGTCTAGCCTTGTTACAAACAATATGACCATCCTCATCAAGTTTGTTATGAAAAACCCACTTGGTGCCAATGACCTTTTGTTGAACAGGAGGCGGAATGAGTGACCAAACATTGCTTCTCTCAAATTGATTCAATTCATCTTGCATGGCAAGGATCCACTCAGGATCTTTTAGAGCTTCTAAAATATTTTTAGGCTCGTTTTGTTCTTGAGTTGCGGACAATATTTTTTAGGTGCCCAGTTCTGCCGCATTCATAGCAAGCATCAGAATTTTCCTTCACATTCCAATCACTATTATTTCTTTGATGTGATTGCTTTGTAGGATTTCTCCTTATCTTCCCATCCCGCTTGCTTACGAGAAACCTCTTGAATCTTTGAGTGATGAGAGCCATTTCAGGATTAGAATCATCGCTGCTCTTTGCAGGTTCATGAGAGTTCCCAGCTTTAAGAGCTAAGCTTTTCTTCTTGGAAGTGGTTTCTTCTTCGTTATGAATCTTCATCGTAATTTCATGAGTCATTAGAGAACCCACCAATTCTTCGAGCTTCAGCACATTTAAGTCCTTTGCCTCTTGAATGGCTGTGAGTTTTGCTTCCCATCTCTTTGGAAGAGATCTGAGAACTTTTTGGACAATTTCTTTTTCTGGGTAGATTTTACCCAAAAGCCTCAGTCCATTTATAATGAGTGTAAATCTAGAGTATATCTCATTTATAGACTCGTGCTCCTTCATTTTGAAGGCTTCATACTGCTGGACCAACATGTTGATCTTGGTCTCTTTGACTTGATTTGTACCTTCATGTGTGACCTCCAACAACCTCCACATTTCTTTAGCTGCCTCACATGCTGAGACTCGATTGTACTCATTCATGTCAAGGCCACAACTGATAATGTTCTTAGCTTTATCATCCATGGAGAAAAGCTATGCCTCACGAGCGTCAATTTCAAGTATTCCTTTTGGAATTTTGATTCCATCCGGTCCATCCTTCATCTGAATTACAGGACCATTTTCTACGACATACCACACGTGTGTATCCTGCCTCAGAAAATTCCTCATATAATTTTTTCAGTAGGTGTAGCTGTCATTCTTCAACAGGGGTGGCCTAGTGGTTGCTGATCCTTCTTCCATAATGTGATCTTTAGCTCTAGATGATGAAGTCAAAAGAAAATACCAGAGCACACGGCTCCGATACCACTTGAAGGTCCCTAAATACACCTAGAGGGTGGTGAATAGGTGTTTTACAACTTCTGAGTATAAATTAAAAGCGAGATTACAGAGTAATTACAGATATAACAGTAATAAATCCAACACAACGATTTATAATGGTTCGGCCCCACCAGCCTACGTCCAGTTCCCGAACACTCCACACAAGGGAGACCTACTCGAGCTTTTCACTAACCAACTAGCTTTGGGTGCTAGCACAAAGCGCAGTACAATTTCCAAAATCCTTTCAAGGTTTCCAACAATTTGTAAATGGAAGGAGATTTACAATTTGTATACAACTAACTAGCTCCTTGTTGAGCAGATGTTACAACGAATAAACTAATACTAAGCCTTCTTAGGTGGGAAGATCTATATTCTTTCAAGAACCAAACCAAGAAGCTTACAACAGACTATCTCAAAGATGAACTCATTCAACAGAGAATAGATGAAAATAGGAGAACAAAATGAGAGAGGGTTTTGAGATGAGTTAGAGAGAGTCTTGAAAAAGATTTTCCAGAGTTGTCTTAAATGCTCTCAAGGATCCCTTTTTATACTAGAAAAGAAAATGAACCGTTGTGAAGGTAAAGCCCAAAAATAGATTGGAACTGAAACAAAAGATAGAGTCGACTGAAAACTTAATGAGAACAGATACTGGAGATTTGAGTCGACCGAAAAACCCCATTTCATTCGACTGAAAACTTTTGGCTTCGACTGAAAAGTATTGCTTCGACTAAAACTTTTGCTTCAACTGAAAACTTTGGCTTCGACTGAAAAGTATTGCTTCGACTAAAACTTTTGCTTCGACTGAAAACTTTGGCTTCGACTGAAAATATTAGCTTCGACTGAAAACTTTTGGTTTCGACTGAAAAGTTTGGCTTCGACTGAAAACTTTGGCTTGAACTGAAAAGGTTAGCTTCGACTAAAAAGTTTGGCTTCGACTGAAAATATTAGCTTCGACTGAAAAGTTTGGCTCCGACTGAAAACTTTTGGCTTCGACTGAAAAGTTCTTTTTAAGACGAGAACGAAGGAACTGCACAATTGAGTCGAATGCAAACTGCTTGCCTTCGACTGAAGCAATCAGTTTGGCTCTCTACTTGAAATTCTGTGAGATCTTTAAAAAAGACTTAGAAATGCTAACATGGATAAAATAATAAAAGAAAGCTTCAAGTTCTTGCATCTTCAAGGTAGTTCGAGTCTTCGAATTTCAAGTCCAAGTCCGAGTTCAAGCTTTGTCCAAGGCATCATCTTGACTTTGTTTGATTAAGATAAATTCCAAAATGATTATCTTAATATTTTTGTCAGATTAATGTTAGAGATAATGAATTTGGAATCATTAAAATTGATAAGTCAACATAGGTTACATTTTATGTGCGTCAAATTGTCTCTAGAACACTTTTTTCACCTTTATTGGTACAATGTCAGGCTTATACTGTTTGGTGAGAATTAAATATTCGTGGAAGATATTTGAAACTAATTACGATGTTAGTGTATCTTGAGCGAAAAGGTGTAATGTGGAATAATTAAGATTCTCTTTACTAACAACATGATGTGACAAAAGAAATGTTGACAAATATGCTGGTAATTGGCATTAGCAATTCCCATTGGAAAGTAAGGCGATATCTTCTGCAATGAACTTTTTATGATTCGATGAGTCTTTGATTAGCAGTTCACAATAATTTACTTCTTATGATTCAATTAAAGTACTCATACTAATTAAGTTTAGCTCGATTTACTTACTAAGGCGTGTAACATTGTTATTCGAATTACTATATAACGTTGCAAAGCACGTGATCCTTTTCAGTTCAATAACGTTGCAAAGCATGTGATTCCTTCCGGTTCAATTAAAAGCATGGACATTTCTATAGTGACGAATATCCTTGCATACGGTTTGTGTATCATTTTTAACTCACCAAATCATCATAAGAAGATCAATGCAAATACATAATTAGTGATTACAGAGGAGTCAAATTCTTTACAAGAGGAGCAATGCTTGTCTTCTCCACCCGGAACATTCGTGTTCTCATGCAATTGCTCTCCCTATTTAAGTATGTGTAAATCGTGCTTTGACACTAGTTATTATTGGATATTGAAAATTAATATCGTCTATATGATATTTGAGAAACAAAAGTTTTAACAAGGTTAATTAAGCTTCGATAAGCCTTATGTTTCTCAAAATTAATCTCGTCATCCAAGTAAACAAAAAGCAATTTAACGAAGATGGAGAGAGTGAATTGTGTCATTCAAAATAATTTAGAAGCAACAAAGTTAGTAGCTTAAAAGCATTGTAATCCACTTACAAAGCAAAGATATTATTGTCCAATATGTTCTTCAGTAACTCGTGCTGTAGCCCTTTAAGATACAAAACGACTCCGTTGAATCGTGAAGAAAAGGGCACTCTACTCGGGTCAAACATGTAAGCGTTCTTGGGCCCGTACGTTTACCATATTCGTTTTCTGTTTTTATTTTGTGTTTTCATTTTCATGATTTTCGTATTCAGTTAGAAAATACGCTCCTGTACTTTTATTATTTTCACCAAAAAAAATTAGCTACTTTTTCTTATATTGGGTTAAGTTTTGATTAAAAAAAAACTGAAAACACCTCGAAGGTGTTTTCAGTTTTTGTCATTGATTGGGTAATTTTATCCAAAACGAAAACAGAAAATGGTAAAAGTACACAAAAAAAGAATTTTTTTTTTGTCATTGTTTGGGTAATTTTTTCTCTAAGAAAACCACCATATATCTTACCAACTATGATATATATGTCCCTCACTTCGACTAATCATTAATTTTGCTCACTTTTCGCGTTACCAAGTTCTGGATAATTTATTGCGACAAGATGTACATTTTTTTATTCTTCTTCTCCGTCAATAACCTCATGTACATTCTTTATGCAACTTTGACATTTTTTTTATAAGTTGTGCTGGTCGGTTTCGGCTCGTAACTTACGAAGCTCTATACAATTATAAAGACTTGTAACTTCATTGGAAGTCTTCTCAGCTTTCCTCGGCCCCAAAATGTAAAAACCAAAGATCATTGATTTGAAGAGAAAAAGCTAAATTAACTGCAAGAAAAAGGACAAATAACAACCAAAGGCAAATTTTGTAAACTATCGTGGCTAAATTTGCAATTTTATCGTCGCCTCTGCATACACTTTTTACGTTATTAACCTTTGCATCCACGGTCATTAGGAACGGAGATTCATTGCCAAAACTGTCGCCAGTTCCATTTTTGAAAATGCAAGAAGGATTATAATGTTCGTTACTGCCTTCGACAACAAAAACGGTCTAAATATTCCTTTCTATTGATAGACTCCCAGTTAAACTTCATGCGCAACATGTTACAAACCATCCAATCCAATACACACCCAGAGTATGATAGAGTAATACAGAGACAACAACTCAGAAACAGAGAACTGGATGACAACCCCATCCAAATGAGTAGATTATGAGTAGATTATAAGGTAACAAAGTACTACAGCAACAAAACAACACGGGAGACTTCATCCAAGCACCAAACCGAATTGGTTGAGAGGCACCTCAATCTAGACAGGAGCTATCCACATCTGATGTATGCCATGACCCAATCTAGACAGGAGCTATCCACATCTGATGAGTGCCATGACCCGAACTGAAGCAAATAATGCCAAGGCAGAGGAAAGCTGCAACACATACTGAGTCCCCTGGGCAAAGTGCATAGAATGCAATTGACTGCAGCTAGTTGTCATCATTCTATAGCACCAACTGTAAGTTAACAACTTAGTGACAACATAGATTTACAAGTCAAGTAATGCTAGTGAAACCAATATGTTTTCCCGCAACAGGCGAGGAATCAAGAAAGGCATCATGCATCCGTTCTTGGGCACAAAATATAATCAACCTCCAAGCTCATGCAAAGCCCCATCCTCGAGTTAGGCTTCACTGTTCCCTCTTCAAAAGCATCTGCGACCAAAATGTTCTGAACCTATGACAGAGCAAGACATGAACATATTTCGACTAGTCATTAGTCAATCAGTCAGTCACTTGGAAGAAATGCAGCGAAGGGATTAATTTTGAGCTCCACTTCCTACCATTTGTGTTTCACTTATAGTTTAGTGACACAATATAGCGAGACCTTTAGCCACAAAAGTTGAGTTCAAATGTCTAGAAGCGCGGCTCACATACAAATGCCTTTATCACATATTACCTAACCAAAATGTACACTATGTTTGCAAGGGTTCAAAGCGTTTAGCACGAAGTTTAGATGCTCCGTGCAACCATGATCAGAGCCTCAACCTCATTTGAGTTTAATAGGCAGAATTCTAGGCTTACATTTTCAATCAAGATCCTGTACTTGGAATTTGCCCCAGACTAAACGTGTATTTAAACATGAATAAGAAGCATAAATCGAAAGAACTACTATTCTAATTAAAATCGTGCTAGATAACTAGAATCTTGTCCCATAGGTCTTTCATTAACTATCAATATCCATGAATCTTCATCAAGCAATGATAGGTCACAGAAAAACTGTACCTCGTCAAGCTGTTTGACTACATTTAGAGTTCTAGTAGAAAACCAGTGGTAATGGTGGTAAATCCGAGCTTATCTCATACTTTAAATACTTGGATACTAACAAGTTCATCATTAGTAGACACAATGATCTTCTGTAGTTTACTGATCTAAAAGAACCAGAAACTGTTTACGCAACGCCACAGTTAGAACCAGGTCTGAACCCTTCGAACCACTGAAAAATGTATGGAGGAAGTGTCCCTAATAAAGTGTCCCTGATACTAGGTCTGTGGTCCCACTAAGCTTGTCTTTTGGGCATCTTGAACTTGGGTGGAAGATTGTCATCGGGATTCAAAGTCACTGAGGTCAAGGAGATCATCATCGGACTCGTAGGTCCAATCTCCATCCTCTTCCATAGTATCTTCCTTCCTTTTAGTGTTATTGTAATCAGGATTAATTTTTTGGACACCGTGCGCTGTTGGGAGGCAAATGCTTCCATGTACTTCTGCTCCTCTTTCACATTAGAGAGCAATTTCATGAACTCGGTGATTTGGATTGACTTGGCCATTTGTTTTCTCATAGTGTTCCTTTTGAATCCCGGTACCAAGATTTATCCCGATTATGTCTACCGATAATTTTCTTAACATTGCAAAGCAGTACAGATAAGAAACTTCAAATCATATGATGTGGCAAACGGCAAGTGGCCGGTACATCTAGACTAGCACTTTTCGAATTATTCTACTACCATGTACTCCGGCCGATACAGCTCTCTGCTGGCCAGCATACGTGAACCTTCACAATCGTGTACCAAATCAATAAAGAGGGGGCCGGGGATAATTTCAAAGGTGGGAAAATTCGTCGCCGAAAGTGGGATATACTGGCCGGCATACGTGCACACTGTTTCATGCCACAAGTGTAGTATCTATACATCTGGGACAAATTTTCAGAGGGCTTTGCCTAGCAGATTTACTGGCCGTCATAGTCCTCCACTTGCCGGCCAATACACAACCCAAAGTGATGGGTAAACCTGTTAAGAATGGACCCCTAAGAACAGTCTGGAGTGTCTTGGTTTCAATCTGCTATGATGTCAGGTCCCTCTCTTGGCTCAATTGCACTATATACCTCTAATCTGTAACTCCAAGCAATCATATAGAAAGTTGGGCCGTACATGTGCAAGTCATTTTATGTAGCAAGGACAAAGAAGTCCTTTGGTACCACGAAAACAGAGGCGAGGGCATAGTCAAATTGCGCCATCTAGGAAGACCATAATTTGAACAATTACCCTCGAGTGGTAGGTCTGGAATGACGTGTCCATGTTAAAGTCTTTAACAATCAATAAATGTTAGCATAAACACATAAAACAAGTATAAGCACAAAAAACCAAAAATATAGTCAACCTCAGCTTATTCACGTCTAGTCCGCTGAAGTTCTTAACAGAGTCGCCACTATGACGACGTACATCCGTAGAATCTGTAGAAGTGTTTGAGTCGCCATCCAATTTTTTGGCAAGCAACCATATTTAACAAATAAACATTTAAAAATTCCTAATTTTGACTCTTGGCAATGAGCTAAGTTGGCGCCTAACCACGAATTCGGACAAGTGGACTAATTTATGCAACCGTGTTAGGCACCCCATCACACCCTAATTAAAGTTCTCAAGCTCGTTTTAGTTTTCTTAAGGATCTAAAATTGATTGAGCAGAAAAGACAGTAATATAGGATCAACCCCGAAATTAGTCAGACGCAACATATAGGGGATGAGAAGCCGATGTATCCAATCGGACAATTTTTTATCAAGAACTTTTGTAGTTCTGAACCCTGGGACCAACCTAGACCCTGATCACTGATTTTGTGGAAACTGATCACTGGAAAACTGAGCACAATCCACATACCTTTAGATCGACGTCCCAATCCATTGGCTTTGGTGTTAGACTGATCCATATATTTCAATCACCAGTGTATGTCAGACTGCACAAGAGTATTTATGAGAATGGCCTTGTGTGTGCTATGGCGTGCGGATATACTTCCAGAGTGACCCTAATCTCTCAAGAATTCTCATTTATGTGTCCATTGGAATAGCCAAAGGGCATCATAATAGATTTTTTGTAAGTTTGAGATATGAAAATCTAGGTTGGTTTTCCCCTTGAGGGAACCTGTAGTTTGTGGTAGTATCAAGGCAAAGTCAAGTAGGGAAACCTCTTCCAGTTTTCAGTTTTCAGGTAACGTAAACTGATCCATATATTTCAATCGCCCTTTTTTACGTGTTCTCCACCACTAGAATCATTACTCTTTCTCCCAACAGCCCATCGGTCTCTATGTCTCTATGTCTCTCTGCTCTCTTCTGTCCTTCTCACAGCAGCGTACCATACAACCCAGCACCAACGACCTCTTCACATCGTACCATGAAGTCATCATGCGGATCACACACATCCCGAGCGTCAAAAAGACGGACCAGATTTATGCTATTTTTCGCACTTTAACATCAATAAGAGTGCCAAAATAGCCAAACGTATTTTCTTGAAAACATGTTGTGCTTGTTGTAATTACATAAAAGTACTCATAAAACTTATCCATAACAGCCTAGAGCACCATTGAAGTGTAAAAGATACATGTGACAACAATATCAGCATATGGCATCCTCCCATCAATGTCGCAGATAACAATCTTTTCCTTGTTTTTGTAGTCAGCACAATGTTTCGTAATGAAAGAAGATGGGAGTTGCTGCATTAGCAAATTGAGCATCAATATTGGCTAAGTTTAGCAAAGAGGTAATATCAGCACGAAGCAACTTGCCAACCTTTTTACATATGTTTTCTAGCACTATATCAGCATTTGAATGCAAAGCAATATTTTCCTATGTCAAACTCAAAATTGCACATAACAAGCTTGTTGATGCCAAAAACATTCCATGAAACATTAATCAGTAATTATGTCATACCTGCACTAAGGACATTATCTAGTATCCGTACTTGCATAACATATTTACAATGCAAGCATGACAAAGTGTACTGAGACGGTAACTACTGCATTGGACTTTCTCAGACCCAACTGCAAATTATTAGTGACAACTAAAAGGTCAAAAAGCGGAACTGAGGGAAAGAGAATCATGTGAAACTACACTTCATATGTATTACTTTATTGTCAGTTCATAATTACATACGCATGCACGCTCACGACAGAAATAAAAAAACAAACAAATGCACATATACATACACGAGCTCATTTCCTATATTTATGCATGTAGACAGCATGCATGTTGATTTCCAGACTTTGAGTACAAACCAAAATTAAAAGCCACCTTCACATCCAGTGCAGAGTCCCACCACCACAAAAGGCAGATTCAGGAACAGCAGTGTAATCATGGATATATGATAGGTGGAAAGCCTAGATTAAAAAACTGAAGTTATGCTAAAATCGTAACTCCACTCAAGGAATTATCATGATAAAGATTGGGATTATTTTACCCATGCAGAAACTATTGATGATGTCTAAGCTTCATGTTCAATTCTTTGAATTATACTTGCTCCAAAATAGCTATCCACCAGCTGTTCGCTCCCCAAACTCTGTGAATGTGAGCCATTCGTACATGTAAGGTAAGACTAGTCTTACTCGATTTGATTTTGATGCAACCTTATCCAAATGACTTCTAGCTTATAATGGTCGAAAAAACAGTACAGCACCAAATTGTGAGCTGTAATTAATGCATTTCAGAAACGAATCACAAGAAGGGTGATATAAGAACTCACAAGAAGCATCGTACGCTGAACATTGAACTTCTTCATACAGCTGGCAAAGGAGGGCTGGTTAATAGTTAGAATCTCAGATCTTGACATTGGTAAATAGCATCGAGCACGCAGACTTGGCTTGCTTACAAGCTGATCAGAATCCTTTCCATTTCCTTTACTCAGGACTGCTGAAGCAGGGAGACAACAACGTAAAACTTTGTCTGTGAAGCATGTAGAGTAGCTAACACAGACATATATCGAAATTCCAGTCAACATTCCCTAATAGAGATTGGGCTACATAATTTCACAGCATTAGGCTCTCATGTAAACTATAAATTTATACCAATCAAACTTACACCAAAAACATTTTAGCATGCCCATCCGTCAAGCAATTTTCTCTGAGAAGGAAGGATAAAAGAAGAGCAAAGTTTTGTTGTTCAAAAATGAATTTTTCTTACACCATATAAGACACCTAAATGATGTCTAGAATTTTCTCCTTCGGCTGAAATGGTTTGTCTGTACAATAATCATAAGACCACCTTAATCCCTTCTGTTATCCTTTGTTTGAAGCATAACATAAAAAGAATCATAAGCAGTACCTTCTGGCACAGCACTTCTTCTCATCTGTTGAGCACATTTAGTAGTCCCACATAAACAAGGTGCTGCTTGCTCTCTTACTCTCTTCTTGCCCTTTTCTTGACTAACTTTGAGAGCATCTTGGCTGCACTTTGCAATAAATGCAGTTTTTTTCTCACATCCACTTTTATCAAACACTTTCACGGTGAAATGAGAATTGCCATCATATTTGAAAAAAAAGAAATCCCAGAGTTCCGCAAAGTGATCTTTCACAAATGCGCAAAGTGATCTTTCACAAATGCAGACCACCCTTTGTTAAAGAACAGACTCTCATTGTTCTTCATCAAATTAACTTCCCAAGTATTACCACTGGGACCCATCAAGGAAACTGATCCTGATGTTTCATCAGACATGTACTTAAGAAAACCCAAAGGTATCCTCTGCAGTAAATATTACTTTGTGAGTACCAAGAATGCAGCTATACCTCTTTAGAAGGCAACATCAGATGTTCAAGAAACCTCATTACAAGATGTCAAACCGAAAACTATGTTTTCGACAACATATCCTTGCAACTTGATGTGTAAGTCTATCTTAGCTTCAAGGATCTATGACTTCTGCTGCTTCAGGTTGCCAACAAATGCTATAACACAATTGTTTATGTTCCATCTATTCTAAAAATTGCAGGATTTTAACAAAAAATTGAAATCTTGCAATACTCCTATTCATTCTAATGATGTAACTTGTAAGAGCTTGACAATTTTACCTTATGGTTGTTTTTGTGATCAAGTGACATACAGAGGAGCTTAGTTGCAGAAAGCATTGAGAGAGTGGGAGCGGGTGCGAGGTTCTGAAGCAGGGAGCATCACTGCCTCAATGTTATGGGTTCGGATCGGGAGTGGATGCGAGATTGTCGTGTGAAGTACCAGGGTTGGAGCGTCACTAGAAATCGAGAATCCAAACGTAAGTGATGCAGGTTATAGACGTCATGCTAAATAAAGCACTATCTGTGCTTGTTGTAGCAAACTCGTTGAACTACAATTGTGCTCTTGTAATACAGTGGATTGGATGATGAAATTGTTATGGGCATTATTCAGTGGGTGACACTAGAGAGCCATACCTAGAGTATCCTATAGGTGGTTATTCACCCGTTGTGGAAAGGGTATGCCATGTCGAGGTAATTTCTTATATCTGGCAAAATGGAAGTGTCTTGCAACAAGAAAACTCATAATAGCTGGCAGAGGGAGTTATACACGCGCTGTGAGCACCATGAGTTTTCTGACCAAGTACTATATGTATGTGGTACTCGATTCTGAGAAATGTCTAGAACAGTCATCACCTGGATAAGTATATTCCACAGGGTGGATTGGTGGGTTTTGAAGTTTAATTTACCAAAATTTGCACTAAGAACATGAATCCTAGATACTTTAGTTGGTATTTCCCATGTTTCACGTTCGGGAATACAGGCATACAGCCATAAGGGTAAAAAGTTAGGCAGGACTGCTTGAGGCATATGCCTTAATTGACCTGGGCAGTGCCTTGGGCACGAATTGACCATTTGCCACGCAGCATAATAAAACTCTCATCTATCTTACAGCACTCCAAGTTCCCCTACGTACTTATAATCTCTTCCTACCAAATTATGAAGGTGCTATGCTAATATCAACCTCGCATCTTATCAAGTATGCATGGCCAACATTTGAAGATTCTTCGACATGCTTTTATGCCAAAGCAGCGAGGTTAGCTTCCTAAATACAGCCCGAAACCCATTCTCTTTCAGATTCAGAATGAACCATCTCATTTCCTTATACCAAGGCAAAGCATCTCTGTCCAAATTCCATACGGTCTAAGACTGTTCACAGTAGAAGCATATGCCATCCATTGTCTCCGCACCACTACCACAAACAATGTCAGACCTCTCAGACAAGATCCCACGGCACAGCTCCTGAAGTGTCACTAGACTATACTTCAATGAAAGCCAAGTAATACATCAATGGTTGAATTATGAGAAGGAAGCTAAAGATGTGTACCTCAAGCAACATAGGACTCCTAGTCCTCAAGCCGGGCCAAGCAGATATAGCAGCGGCCACAGAGGACTCGGGCAAAGAAATAATCTCATCAGCCATCTCTCAATTTGGCCATAGGGACTTCTCAAATTGTAGCAAGCTCCAAATGGACATTGGCCAACCTCTAAGTTGCCAAACATAACAGGAGAAAATATAGAAGAAGATGCCTGCACTGGATGCGCATCCATTCCCCATAAGAAAATTATGCTATTATCCCAACAGGTGTACCTAAATTACCAAGTCCTGATAACAGATTCCCTCCTTAACATCTGAGAAGGCAAGAAAAAGAACAAAATAGAAAAAGCTGAGGCTATGTTTGGGATTCAGATAGCCTTTTTTCGCATTTTCAGAGATATTGTGCTTCTTTATCGTTATCAAATTTTGTTTCGCAAACACCAAAGTTACTTTTTGTTTCCCACGACGTCATTTCCCTGTTAATAACTTATATAAGCCTGACGTCATTCCCCTGTTTCCCATCAAATGCTTTTCCACACCTCAATTGTCACCACAGAGCACATTGTTGATGTATTATTAACCTTCCAGAGACAAATCAGGGTGTGGAGAAGCATCATGGGCTGACCAATTCAACTATTTCAAAATTTTGAAAATGGTATCACAATATGGTAATACATGCTTAGCAATCTCTAAGAAAGAATCTCTCTCATCTATCTGAAAACATGAATTTGGGAGCGATGAACAGGCTAACTAACGAATGGCCTAGCCAAAGAACTCATTAGTACCTACTTTGCCTAGGCATTTTGATGAACGCATTACCCTGTCCTAGTGCCGTTGACCCGGTCGGTATAGACAGTATCAGAGCCGACTTATAAAAGCTTGTGCTGGCCATCGAGTCGAATTGTCAAAGTTACAACCGGAAGGAAAACTCCAATCGGGTAGATCCGATTGGGCAGAGGGAAAGATTTGGTCTTGTGTGACAAAGCTGAGATTGAGCCTCCAAAAATGACGTTAATGCATGAGGATGGGATATTTTCATATCCCACAGTGGGGAAAGTATGATGTGTGCCTTAAAAGACCCTGCCAAGGAGCTCATTGTACTACTTTTGGCAGGTCGTGGACCCAATTGTTACAACGAAACATGTACAAAATTTGGTTTTGACCTTCTAAAATCAGGCAGCTATGCAATTTCTAGAATGGGGGCATATTCGGACGAAGATCCAAATCCGGTGACAAAAAAACTGATATGCATGCTTTTTAGACTAACTATACGTTCGCATAGCATCCGGTCACAGTCCTCACTAGATGCTAAACTAAAGAAAAAATTTGGCTGCTATCCAAGTCCTCCTTCCTACCCCATAGAGCGACAATAAACGGTCGCTAAATATTTTAACTTTTATTTAGTGATCCTAAAAAAATGCTAAGAATTAGCATGAAAGGCAAAAGAAGCATTTAGCAACTATTAATTATCACTGTATACAGAATTGAAGAAGGTAGCAACCAATTTTACATTAATTACAAACTAAAGAACTTGGGACCAACAAATCCATCCAAATATGCAAAGTGGGAGAAGACGGTTGTTACCAGCCGTTTCGCGTGACGAAACGGGAGAAAAACCTTGAAGAACCGAGGCCGTCCCCCGTTCGCCATCTTGAGAACTTATATCTGGTATTTTGACCTTTGCTTTTGATTTACTAAACATGATAACTTATTTTACAGTTGTAAAAATTCAGTTCTTCAATTTACGAATTCAGTGCTTCAATTTTCGGCACTTAAGGTAGCGTTTAAAATCACTTAAGTTTTTAATTTTTTATCCAGTTTTGTAAACTGAAGAAAAAACGCGTTTGACACACAATTTTTTTTTTCCTTCAGCTTTGAAAACCAATTTTTAAAACACGATTGTTTTTAAAGACTCTCATTTTAGAGTTTTGGATGTTCAGTTTTGATTTTTGTTTTGAGATTACCACCCCCCTCCCCCGAGGGCCGTCAACGCCAAAGTAGAAACTCAAAATACCACCACTGCCACTAATATAGTCAAAGAAAAAACTCAAAATAAAAGTAGGTAATCAAGCACCTGTTTATTTTTGTAATCAAATACTAAAAATCAAAACTATAACTAATTTCAAACATACCCTGACATCTAATTTTATCAAATAGCCCGTTAGAGTCGTCCGTTACAGTAACGCTATTAATACCGTAGACGACAAATATTTTCTCCATCAATGCAAAAGGTCCATATTCAAGCTAGAGTAGGACCCACATAAAGGAAGCGTTGCATGGCCCACAGTTATAGTATAGTTTGTGACAGACTTTTTTCAATGCGAAAGACACATCAGACTTGTATATTAAAGTAATGGACGAGGCTATTTATCTTCCCTACGTATATTAATTAATCTTACTTGTTGCTGAAAAGTTAACAAATGGAGTAGTACTTGCCTCCGAGTAAAACTTTTGTGATTAAAAGGGAGTGAAAAAGAAAAAATCACGTTGATGCATGATTAAAAGGGAGTGATTAAAGTGCAAGAAAACTAATACAAACTCCGATTCAATGTGTTACGAGCACAATCACAACCCAATACTACAATTGACCAGCCCCAGAACATTGGAACACTACATGAGTTGGCCCTTACCGGTTCACATAACCCATAGCCAAACAGAGCTACCAGGTGGTGCTTGAACGAATGTTGATGCGTAATATCGTCAAAGCCATGCATGCAGCACAAAGTTGAGAGGCTAGCTAGCTAAGACGAGATAAATCAAACCCTTCTGGTAATCTAAGAATCTCTGCCGCGTCTAGTTTACTGCGCCCTTCCGAATTGTCTTCAAGGTCCTCGTTGCTATCTTCGTCGACGTCCTCATCGGGAAGGTAAGATGAAGGGGGTGCATTGATACTTTTGGATGGACAAGGTGGGCTAGCCAGCATGCTCACCCGACCGGAGTGAGAAATCTCCATAACTACTGAATCATCATCCATTGGGAGTGGCTGTTTCCATGGCTTCCCATCAATCCGCAAATATGTGTGATCAACTGCATCTTTCTTGAACTCGAACCTGATTTTTCTTGCCTACTTGCAGAAAGCAGTGAAGACTTTGAAAAAAGAAGGCTTTAAGCATGCACACACAAGACACACTCCTATTAGAAAAGGCGCAAACAGTGAAAGAGATTATCGGATGTGAGTTGCATGGAGGGGGTTACTGATTAGATAGCCTGTTTCATATATAATGGTATGTGAAGGGGGCACATCTTTTGGAGTCTGCATAAGCAGCATGGCCACAACCCTTGCTTTTAACCCTTACATAAAAGCACGGTGTAGATTTATTAGCCTTAGCCTAACGAAAAACATTAGACATCTATCAACGGAACTTCCACGCTGCTCAAGTTTTATGCATTCCAAAGAACTCCAACTTAGTGCAACTTCCAGGCGCTCAAGTTTTATGTGTTCCAAAGAACTCCATATCCAAAGAAATTCCATGTACAAAGATTGATTTGAGTTGTTAAGTTGATGAAGTGAAGTAAGCTTTAGTATAAAGATGCCATTTGAAAGCATTACATGTTTGAATACGAAGCATCTAATGGGAAAGAAATTTATACTACCGTGCATGCGTCTATCTACCAGTGGCCAATGCCAGTAGTTCTAGTTGTATATGGTGAGACAACCAGATCATTTGTCAAGTACCTGCGCTAGACGAGTCCCATGCCCCTTCGGAGAAAAAAGAACAAGGCCATGGAAAATGTTCTGAAAACCAACTACCTCAATAAGACCATCGTCCACATATAGCGGAGAGAAGTCCGTCTGAGAAAAAACATATCAGAAACCATTCAGGAAATTTGGCCATAATTTGGTTGCAGTGGCGCTTTCGTTCTCTGCTCAGTTTTATCAACAACGGAAGGCTTGCAGACAAAATTGAAACTGACCGAGTGAAGCCTTTTATTGTTAGGTGTTCCCCATGGATTAAGCCCACCGGAAAAGCTGGGCAAATTGAGGCGAAGGATTGCCCTGATGCTGCATATCAAACAATGAGATCTAGTTAGGGAGCCATCGATTAACTTGGGGAGATGATGATCCCACTTATAAATTGAACTAATCCACCCCAAACTGGCACTATTCATGTGAGAGATCATCAATTTCCTTTATTTGGAACCATCAGGAGATAAGCTATCAGGTCTAAAGGATCGGATGAAATGGCAAACAAAAAGGGCTGAAGGATGCATTGTCCTATCTGCAAATTTGATATGATCTCTGATCTCACTGGAAGCAAGCATGGAAGAAGGAAAGACATGAATCTCTCTTTGTAAATTTATCTTCGCTAAAACATAGAGGTTTTTCTCAAGTGCTTGGGATTGCTCAATGTCTGTCACTTCCATTTTACCATTTTACCAGAATCTTTTCATGCTTGGCAATGTAAGCAAGTATCAAAACTCTGAAGAGAAAATTTTGCTACTGACATATAAATGCTTGCTCTTTTGGATCCTTTGATTCCTTTCCGAAGATATGTAGTTCTAAGATATGAATTCTGAATCCTATGTGGTTCAAACATATGAAAATTTGTGCTATGCTGAATCAGAGAACATGTCTTGTGATTTGAACCAAATCTACATCAAGTTAGCTACACACATGCACACAAACAAATGGGTGCTATGCTTCGGAGGGCTGACAATTACTACCCCACTTTTAAGAACTTCTTTAATCTAATCACATCAAAGATACCATGATTACTGATGTAAATAGTCATGGAACCACCGATATCACCTGTGGGGTATGTGGACATCTTCCCAGTGGCCCAGTCTTTTCATCACCCTGACCTTTACAAGCTTTGCCACAGTCCTGTGATAAAATTCATTGTTAACAGTCATTGAAATGGATCAGAAACTTAAATGAACTAAAAGCATGACATATTGTGATGATTAGGGACCAATATATTTTCTCGAACGTTTCCTATTAAATTTCTAAGCATTTACATGAGGAAAGGAAACACAGAAGCGATAATTAGTATTGTTGGACTTCCTTCTCCTTTTCAAATCATAATTTTGTTGCTGAGGCACCAAGATAACTGAGTGAACCCGTGGGCTCAAGATTCAAGCTGTTTCCGGCATTGTGACCACTTCCTCACAAGGAACACAATGAAGTCTAGTTCCACTGCCACAATGCACAAAAACGCAAAGGATTTACTTTTGCAAAAACCGGTATTTAGTAGTAGGTAACACACTCTTAGCTATCACGACGTCAAACCATTCTGTTATGTTTTTTCTCCACATTCTTCCCCACAAAATCTGTTTTAGTACATGCTTGCTTATTACAGAGGCAGACCATCACCATGGAGATACTTCCATGGATCAAGATTTCTTTCTTCGGCAAGCATGACATGATTATGAACATAAAGTCAACCATTCTATTTTTGTTCTCTCCACATGCTTAAGGAGGAATTCCAGGATTTGCCAATTAGTTTTCCAACTGAAATCCTACACAGATGAGCTCCTTATTTCGTCAACGCTAGTTCTCGTATTATTCTCTAGAGAGGTAAATTGTTGTAGGGTCTCAATTGCTGACATGATCACCTACTGTTTAAATTTACTAGTTCAAACACAAGAAACACTTTTTTGAGGAACATAAATGTAAGAAAGGGCATGAGTATGGGGCATAAACAACTCTGCAGATGAAGAATATATAAAAGTTTGGTTGCAAGTAAATTCTCTTTCAAAGAAGAAGCATACAAAGGGCAAATCTACAAGTTCATAATCCTAGTCTTCATAGCAGAATTCTCTCAACAATTGGTTTGCTAGGTCAACAGAAGCCAGCCATGCCCACTTCCTCCGCATGCCAAATCATTAAAGAGAACAAAACCCCCACTTGTAGCAAGAGAGAAGCATACTTACCGTGAAGATGCGTTAAAGAGAGATGCACCTAATCCTTGTTGACACCCGATCACCGCATACGTACTCTGCTCTGACAAAAAAAAAACAGAAATACTGGTGGTTTAGAATGGTAATGAGAAAATGGTTGATTAAGAACTGTAGATCACAGCTTAGAATCAAGAATGCGATGAAACAGTACTTGATTGACTAACTGGTTTTTAAATCTCTCTGGGTGTAATTTCCTCTGTTCGTGAAATGCATATGATACTTCAGCATCCACTCCTATGGCCACCAAAAAGGAAAGAGAAAATTAGGACAGGACAACAATAAAGAAAAATGAACGACTACCGTCACTCAGGAAAAGGACACTAAAATCCACAGAGAAATTAGAAAATTAATGTCTATTTTACGCGTATAAACTATTTTAGTTTGTTTTGTACATGCAAAATGCAATCCTTAGTTACAACATCAACTCTCACTCACTAAAAAACAGAGAACTGTCTTCTCAACTTACCTAGCTCATTTATCTCTATTTTTTATTTCACATTAGATTGACTATCTGTAGTTTCAAGTGATTAATTGATCAATATTTAGACAGTTTTGATGCATCATTACAAGTACTGAGTGATCCAGAGGGCACCCAACATACTCCCCATGAGTCTTCCCCACTTCTTAAAAGTACACTTCCTAGCAGTTCTTGGTAGCACATGGTGGTGCTCAGGCACCTTTCACCGCTCATTGAATCATAGTCTCAAAGTATACTGACTTCATCACTCCTTGCATTTCTCATTTCAAATGCCTAGGAGTCCCAAATATTTCCATTCCAATTGAAATGAATGTCTTATGCACCCTTAAAAGCCACAGTATATTTTATCAAATGGTACTCCAGTGCTTTACAAAAGAAAAAAGGAAAGCAATTTTATAAATTGCTAGTAAAACTTATAATTCCCTTACCCATGCTGAAGTAATTCCAAAATCCTCCGCGGTAAGTGTGGCGACCCTCCTGTGAAAAGGCAAAACACAATATTTTCAAACATGCACCAAGTCACCATAAAAAATATACATGAATAGTGAAAACAGCTAGTTACCATGTTCATTGTGTCTGTTGAGCTCAAGCCATGAAACACATGCAACGAATTTGGTAGCGCAAGAGGTGCAATTGGATCAAATGCACCCTCCTTGGAAGCTCTCATATTCATAAGTATTTGCCAGCTGAAACATGGAGTAAAAGGTGATGGAATTCCCATACTATATGGCACCACAAATTTAACACTTCCCCCTAACTTGATGATAAAACTGGTTTTCTGCAGCTATGCAAAATTACGAAGGCTGAGCGTACAGCATTTTCTATCAAAACTTTCAAAGGACCAAATGTTGCACCCTCCATAGACCTCACAACAGTGGGACCTCATGCACTGAGCCCCCCTTTTATTCTTCTATAACTCGCATAACCCTAAGCAAATGAAAGGGCTAATGTACTAGTGCCTCAGAGCAAGTCGTGGTGTTTGTGGCTAACAGATGCAAAATAACAAAATACATGATCTCGCATTTGCTACGTATGCCTTCTCAGTTGGCATATTGCCCCCGAAGTAAGGATATTGAGGCAGACAAAGGCCAAAAACTTTTCTCGTAGATTTGGTCAATGAATGAGTGTATACTCCTAGGCAATACTGATTAGATTTCATAGCTACCAACATGATCCATATCGCAATTAGTCTTGCTTGTGCATCATATTCCATTCCTAACAAATAGCATACCAATTTGGACTTCAACCATCCGAGTTCCCAAACATGCAACAGGTTACTAATTAACATTCTACACCTAGAGATTGTTCTGATGAAAGAGGTCCTGCAATTAGGGCGCCAGAAGTTATTTCTTAATAAAATTTGTTGACTATACAGCTAAGGAGAGCATCAGAGCAATATCATTAGACACCCCACAGAATTCAGAATAAGTAAAAGCTTACCTGTCTATTTCTATCTCTTTTGCATTCCGTACTTTACTCAAGAACATCATCACAGACTGAGAGTCTGTGGCAGGATTTTTCTTTCCCTACGAATTAGTAGATGAATGTTTGACAGGTCAACTAAATAAACACAGTAGAACAATATAATCAACAGATTGGGGGCACAATAAATATGAAAAGCTGAAGTAATAGAGTATGAATGCACTATAAGGTCAACATAATTGAACACAAGGAGAATGAATGTCTTTCTGTTTTAAAGTAAATGAAATGGAAATACACACAAAATTGCTTCAAAACAATTTAAGCGTTTTCTTAATGCCTCCAACTGTTATGTTCTATATCCAGATTCTTTGAGTAAGTTAACAAAATCAAATAGCGGTGGCATAATATGTCTCAAGTCTTTAGAGGTGACAGTTTCTTCTCCCCCTCCATTTGTCTCTCAACCCTTTTTGACTCCATCATTCACCCGATATTTATACGAGCATTGAAGTCATTTCATTCAATTCCCAGATAAAAATCATATAAAAAGTATATAATCTGTTTGAATAAAACAGTGAAGCAATACTAAGCAGAGAGAAGGAAACTGTATCGGTACATTGATTCAGAAAGGCGCCAAGTGAGGTTTGATGACTATTTAGGGTGCAGGTCTGGACCTATATCCCCTTGGTGCTGGAGTGCTTGTTGTCTAGCTCTCTGTGACAGTCTTACCGTGGTAAACCTTCAATTCCAGCCTCCAAACTGTAGTGCCTCAACCCGTACATACATGTCTGTGTTGCAGCCTTGTAGATATCCAAACTTCTCAAACAAATGTGGAATAGTATACTCATAATCATTGGAATATCTTGCAATTGTAGTTTCCTTTTCATATACATGTTACTATTAGATAATAGAAATCCTAAGATAGCAACACACTAGGCTATAGTTGCAACTACAATTTCAATTACGTACTTTTTTGGCCTTTTACTCATAGAGCTTATAACTTCATTTTTTTCTTTTTATCTAGTTTTCTGTGCGTTCGAAAATTTTCATTTCTGTAATGTCTACTGAATGCCCAAGCACCAGGTAACTTTTTTAAGGGTAAATAATCAACTACTAATGTCATCATATATTACTTTCGGTAATTAGAATTGGCAACACTTGCCATTATCAATTTTAAATATGATGTATGCTTTCATATGCTATATTGCCAGTATTGACTTATTAACAGAAAGTCGGGATCCATTCATGAGCCATCCCATGCTGTGTTTGTCTTGGTAGTACTACCTCCACAGTTATCAATATAGATAATTAATGGAAAAAGCACACGAAAACAAGGGTCCATTAACCCCCACCTCATTCTTCCATTGACATACATATATAAATACTTGCAAACATTTTAACTACCATGTAACCTACAACCATACAAAAAAATTAAAACCACATCGTACCCAGCCAAATGAAAATGGAAGATTATTTCCAGTTCCCAATGGCACTGTAGCAACAGGTGGCGGTTGAGCTAATTTGAGGTCAGAAACTACTCCAAGAAGCCAATTAGCAGTTCCATCCCCACCAGCAACCTCGTTACCAAACAATGTATCAGACGAACAGCAAAAGAGATGCAGTAACAACATTATACCTTTTACGACTTAACTCACAATTAGTCTCAGTCTCTTCTGAATCTCAAAGGACATTTTATTTCCACTTTTCTTGTGCGTTTCCAAATTTACATAAAGTTGGTGAAGCACCTTGTCAGGGGCATTTTCTCTCAAATCAACAACCTGAAAATAACCCAGCCCAGCATTGGGCATAGTTGCACCTTGAAAAAATTGAACTTACCATACAGCCAAGTCTGTATAGTAGATGAGAAGCACCTGATTTTTGTTTAGAAGAGTACGGTATGTCATCAGGAGTTCTCCTCCTAAGTGGCCACCACTTTTTGAGTTGATGAATACCATTACTGGACAAGCAGGGACATGAGAATCTGTCCATATTGCTCGTTCAGTGCCAAATATGTAGTCAGGAATGAAGTAATCCTTCAAGGTGTCCACTTTGGCATCACTAGTTACTGCTCCATGACTGCAAGGTTAATTCCAGAGTGGCCATTAAGTTCAGCAAATGAGCTCTACCTGATAAATTGGTCCTCACTGCTTGGAAGGTAGATTAGCACGATATAAAATGTTTTGAGTCAATACTATCTACGAATTATCAAGACAGTCCCTATCTAACGGATGCCTGGACAAAATATACTTTGGTTTCCTTAAGTTAAAAGAGAATCGGAAAAAAAAAATAAAAAATCATGGCATTCAAACATTAGTGGGAATTGTCAGTGGCCCAAGTAGAGTTCACAACGCCAGGTTTAATTGCACTTCATCACTAAAAATTTAATAATTTTGTGGGACTGAAGTCATTAGACTGCCCCATTGATAATAGTAAGAGGGATTCCTTTTGAACATTATGGTCACTCAATTTAGATGCATAGTATAAATATTCCCGTATGGGTTCAAATAATGAGTGCAATATGTAAATGCATTAATGGTCTGCATGGCAAACTCCAGAGCATCCTTTAAAGTGCTCAAGGTGGAATGGCATTCACTTGGCGAATATGTGAAGTGACAAAAAATTGTATAAGTATTCATGTGGAGGTGGCTACAGGATTCCTAGATGCATGCTTGAGAAGGAATAACTGTATTCGTTGGGAATTATCAAGTCTTGAAAAGCTAACTTCATAACTCGAAAGGCATGCAAGGTGTATGTGTGTTGCAAGTGTGCTGGTTAACGTTGTAGATTCTTCTGGCATGACTTTTGGCTTTAGATAGGGCTGCAATTAGAAGTACTGGAACCATGCATGCAAAAAGAAGAGTGAGGGACACTGCTGTGTTCCTTGAAGTTGTGTGGAGCAAGAAAATGCAGAGCGCCTGAAAGGGATGGTTTGGCATTGTGGTTCCATGGGGGAGTGAGGATAGCTCTTGAATTTGGAGAGAATATAACGTGAGCTACACTGAGCGCTAAGGGTGCACTGGCTGGGAGAGTTGGTGAATTCTCACTGAATTTGAATGCCACAGATAGGAGAAATGATATCACAACAGCCAGCGAGTCTCTGGGGCTTCATCCGAAGACCCAAAAAGCCCAAGTTTCCTTCAAAACATTAAGTTCCTTAGCAAAAGGAGGCTGCAATGTTCTCCAACTTCTACCGTATCAGCTAGAACATGTTTCCGGACTCAAATTGTAAAGATAAAACGCATAGCGCAGCAGGAGGAAAGTACTGCCCATTACAATTTACCAATCCATTTGCAAAGTTGTGGGATTGTGTTTGGAACAATATTGTTGTGAACTAAAATATTAGCCCCGTATATTATAAGTTTGTGCTGGAAATTTTCCATTAATTGGACCCTTGGATTCCAGAGTTTGCACTTCAAGGTGAAATGCCAAAAAGAATCATTCAATTTTATTGATTCATTAGGGAGATATAACATCTCAAAGTTGGACATTTGATAAAGATTGAAAAGGGTCGCAATGTGGATTCCAAGATTCCTTGGGAAATAAAACATGTGACATGCTTTATTGTTTTGGAAACATGAAGTATGCATGGCCATGCATTCGCACATGTGCGTGAGATGGCGTAACGCTATTGGCGCTTTTAGGTGCAATTTACACTTTGCATGTGCGGATCATCATTAAGTGCCATAACTCACCATACTAATGGCAAACGGGTTTCTCAAATTTCTGTTTGGTCGGAGTGCACAACATTCAACTCAGGCACTTTCCTATGTACTCGCTTATTTTTCTAACAATGTTCATATGAGTTCTCATAAGTAACGGAAGAGCATAGTTGACATTCCAATTTCTGTCAGGACAAAGGGAAACACAATAAAAAGAACATGAAATCCTCAAACATGTACAGCGGTTAAGGTTTTCATACCTTCTCGTAAAAAAAGTATGAACCACGTGCTTCCAGTCCTTGGCCATATTGGCGACCCTGTCGTCAACCTGCCCAAGAAAATTGTGGAGCAATTGATCAAGAAACGGAATGCATTTTAACTGGAAGAGAAGCAAAAGAGGGAGATAGAGAAATGCAATTACCAGGCCAAGGACACAAGAGACGCAGTTTTATGCGCAGAAGATATTCAAATGCTGATAATTTGAGAAGTTTCTGTATGAATACAATTCCGTATGATGAAGATGCGTAAAAAAGAACGTATTTCAGAATTTAAATTGACAAAGGTGGCCTTCCTAGAATATATAGGGATGCTACACCAGAGAACCGACGATGAATGTTGTCAAAAATGGCAATGTTGATCAGTTGATACATTTTTTTACCCACTCTCACGGCTGAAAAATGAGAGGCAATTTCGAGCTGCCAATTTTCCACCCATTCTCAAGGCTAAGAAAAAGGAAGGCTGTTACAACAGAAACTTTTTTCATTACTAGGGACAATGAGCATTTAAATGAGTACACCAACCTAGAAAAATTAACAACGCAAATGTGAATTTGTGTGTGTGCGCGCGCGTGGTGTTTGGGAGATTACTATTCTGACCCCAGAATGCATGTGTGTGTGCGTTTGCGCACGCGGAGTTGTGAATTTCATGAAGGGTGTAATTCAACTTTAAAAAGCAAAAGTTAATTTTGAAAATTTAATCACAATATATCATGAGTAATTCAGGTTGTGCAGTGTTGAATTTACCTTGCTAACATGAATCTTGATGACCTAAACTCATCTGAAATAGAAAGAGAAAAGAATATCTACGATGAAATGTGAAATTATGTTCCAAAGAACATTTAATATAAAATGAGGTGATGCAAGATCTCCTTCAGGATATGAGTTAAAAATAACATGCTATTCAAAATTGTCATGGTTTAACTGTTTAAGCATAATTGCTTCCCATTACCCTCTCTCACCCAGACTTGGCCTAAAAATGTGAAAGTAAGAGAATATTAGCAACCTTCAAACTCACCATTACATATATCATTTATTATATCCAAAACCACACACTCAATATTTCTTCCTAAGAATGAGGAACTAATATTCATCGCTAATGCACTTTGCAACAACATGCAAAGATAAAAACTAAGATCAAGGGATTGACCCAGTGGTTTAGGAGATTTCCTTGACTTCCTGAGTTCGAGTTCAGACCTTAGGGTCAAAAAACTCATCTATGGGATTATTAATGATAAAGCTGGCCGCCGGGAAAAAAAAAAAACTAATACCTATTTTTGTCCAGGTTTTAGGAAAAGCAACAAAATAGTGGAATCTTTCACTTAACCCGCATCATTACACCATAGCATAAAAAGGGCAATTCAAGCATAAAAAATTAAGGATCATTTAACCTGAGAAATGAGAACCCATTTTGCCCCCTTATCTGTTCTTGTAAAGAGAGGTGGTCAGAGCACCTTGAATCTTGACGGTTGTACGAGATGTAGTCAAGAGAGCCATGAAAACCAAAGAACAAAATTCCTCTGAATTAGATCACCAAAAGTTTCCCAGTCTTCTTTACTATTGTATCATCCATGCTCTGCAACTGAACTTCAAGCCCGGTCTTAGTTTAGCTTAACGAATTGCATCTTTTCTTTTTCTTTCGGACAATCAAATAAGGCTTTGCATCTTGCGTTTAGACACGGCTTGGTGTGCTGGGTGATCTGACTCTTTGGTGTTCTAGTTCCACTTTTCTATCGCCTGTTAGTGAAAATGGTAACACCATAATCATGGCATGCCAATGGAGAGGAATGGCTCCATTCTGAATCAATCATGGAACTGTTTGCTACCCTTGGCTCTTACGGCAGATTTTTACATTGGTTCCGTTAAGCACAAATAAACGATATCCGGAGTTTGGTGTTGTATCTTTTGACTCCTTTTTAAAGAGGAATTAAGCTCTTTTAAAAAGGATTAATTACAAAATTGTCCTCTGATATTTACATGTTTTTAAATTTTACTATCGTGTTTACAACTTTTTCAATAGTTTTTCTCGAGATTGACAACATCATTACAAATAATTACAAAACCGAACGGCCAGCCGTTAAGACCTCATGTGCACAGCACACCCGGTTTTGGCATGGATAGATCGGTCATTTCCGATCCCCATGTTCCCTCCAA
Source organism: Escallonia herrerae (assembly GCA_033070095.1). Taxonomy (NCBI): domain Eukaryota; kingdom Viridiplantae; phylum Streptophyta; class Magnoliopsida; order Escalloniales; family Escalloniaceae; genus Escallonia; species Escallonia herrerae. The sequence goes on along the minus strand of JAVXUP010003429.1, from coordinate 11,926 downwards.
ATGCCTCACTCATTCCTATTTTCTTCTAGAATCTCTTTATGCTCCAGTATTTTTCCAAGGATTTCAAGAGAGGGAGGAGGGAGAGAGAGATACTTCAGGGGAAGAGAGAGAGATTTCAAAGAACCCATCTCAAGACTCATGTATACTGACAATGTGATTAGAGAGCTATCATAAAGACTTCGTGGACATATCTAAATCCGGGTCGAAGTTCTGGACTTGCAGCAACCAGGTAGGTTTTGTGTGTAACACTTTTTTCTTTCAATTTCGTGATCTGAAAGGGTTAATGAACAATCTTCTTGTTCTCACAGGTTGGTAGATGTGGGTTTTTTGCTTGGCGTGACCCTCCAGTTACGCTTAACAGGTCAAATGAGAGATTTTGGAAGATTGTTGCAATTAGTAGTTGTATGTTGCTTCTATTGATTGTGCTTGTAGATGTGGGCAACAACTTGTAGAAATTGCTAGAAATGTACTGAATTAGGGAGCTTTGTAATATTTTGAGTTATGGCATGAGAGATTGTACTAAAAGAATCAAGATCCCATGTTTCTAAGCTGTGTACTGAAGCAATGTAATGAAACTAATTTCAGCATTAAATGTTTTGTAATTTTGTTCCCTGTACTTTTAATGTTAATGATAAAAGTGTCCCCATACTTTTCATGTTAATGGCAAAGGTGTCCCATATATTTTTCAATTCTGTCCCCTGCCCTTTACAATAATTGACAAAAGTGTCCCTTGAGGTTTACATTTTCAGGACAAATATGTCCCCTATACCTTGTTACATATTGACAAACCTGTCCATAAACAGTGTAATGGACCTATCCCTAAACACTGCATTGTGTTGTATTCCAATTACAATACAGCACAATACAATTGCATCATCATAATCACAACAGAGTACAAAAAAATATCTTTCATTATAGATTTACAACCAAATCTCATCAGAATTAATCAAACATCATCAATCTTCCAATTAAATTACATCCAACATCCAAAAACAGGTAATTTCATCATTCATCATAATTAATCAAAACATCATCAATCTTCCAATTAAATTACATCCAACATACAAACATTATCATCCATTCCAATTACATCCAACATCCAAAAACATATGCTGGCACTATCTTCCAGTGTATATACTATCTTCCAAAAACCAGTCACCTACCAATTTATGTACTACCTTCCAAAAGCCATCCAACCTACCTATAATTTGAGCAAAAACTAACAGTGAGTTCCCTACATTGACAAACTAGCCTACATTGGCATCCTAACACTTCTGCTTTCCCTTGCCCTTTGCACCAACCTTTGCTTGTCCTTCACCTTGACTTCTTGCAGCTGCTCATGAATGAAGTGTCTTGGCCTAATGTTGCTGTGGCTTTACCATACTTGGTATAGGCCATGATGGTCTTTGGGATGTTCACTGTGGAGTTGGCATAAAACCTGTCAGTATCTGTTCTGTTACAGTTGAGCTTGGTGGAGCACCTTGGCTTGGTTGGGATGTAGTTTGTTACCTTTTAGGCTGCACAAAAACAATTGCAAGGAAATACACATATTAATAAATACAATTCAAGTTACATTTTTTGAGTTTACATATTGGTAACTTTTGCATTCTTGGGGCTCTGCCCTCCCTTGTTGCCATATCTCCTTGTCGTGGGGCTCTGCCATGCTCTGTTGGCATGTCTCTCTGTTAAAGAAGTTACAATACATTAAGCTAAAGTTTAAACAACAATTATTCCAACTAAATAAAATCAATAAACACTGTCTCAAGCGTTGCTTTCTGAGGAAGTATTATGTCTGTTGCTCTGGCATTTCCTCCTATTGTGCCCAAGCTGATGGCATATTCTGCATCTAGTTGTTGCTCATTTCCTTGACATCTTGCCAGTGCTTGTGTTATCCTTAGCTTCATATTTTCCTCTTCTCATCAGCTTCTTAGGTCTGTCACTTGGCCTTCTATAAGTGGGGGGTAGAATGAATGATAAATTACTTTTAAGCCACATACTTAGACCATTCATTGGGTTAATGATTGGTGCATCGGCCTTCTTATAAGTATCAATACTGTAGCACTCATGGATGAAATTCTCTACCACTAGGTTTTTGTGCCAAATGCATGCAATAGCATAGGGAGAGGGAATTCCATTCAAGTCCCACCTCCTACAAGAACATGTATATTGCTTGAAATCCACAGTGAACTGCTCCCCCCATGGACATGATACCTGAAACCTCAAATCCCCTGAGTGTGATGATATCCCTTCACCAGCATCCACTTTCATTCTTTCAATTATTCTATGTATGGCAGGACAAATCTCACCATTCGATTCCTCAGCTTGTTCCATAGAAAACCTCATCCTTGCTATCAAGGTATTTCTTATTGTTTTAGGACAAGTAATGATTAAGTTATCCCTTGCTTCCTCTACCATTGCATCGAATCCCTCACAATAATTATTCAAAAGAACATCACATTTAACATTTGTACTAAAATGTGACCTAGACCATTCTGTTGGTGACTTATCATCAAGCCAAGCCACTGCCTTCTTATCCATGTCAACCATCTCTTGCAATCTATGTTCCCATCTTACCACATTGGTTGCCTTGGCTGTAGCAAACAAAGCATCTCTCAAAGCAATCCCAGAAAACCCAGCTACCTTGAAGTTTGCATGTAAGTGCATGACAAAAACATGTGCTCAGTATGAGGAAACAAGGTCTCTATGCTCCCAACCAACCCTTTTCGCTTGTCAGACAAAATGTCCAACTCAAACTGTCTTCTATCTCTAAGTCATCACCCAAAAGCTGTACAAATCAACCCCAAGAGTCTCTGTTTTCAGTCTCCACAATAGCATATGCCACTGGGTACATTTGGTTGTTGAGATCAATGCCAACTACAGTCAAGAGCTGACCACCAGTGGTGTAACGCCCCGAACCTGAGGGTCCGAACACGTCTTTAAACCATAACCCAATCCTGTCCAAAACATAACAACCTTAATGGTAGAGCAAAGCATCTAAAATACCACAAACAAAATTATTTGTATCTCAAAACTTAACTCCCAAAAATAATCCAAAACTTTATTATAAATCTCTCAGACTAGATATCTGAACCCAAAGGAAAATAAATCAACTAACTGATTTTTCATCTAAAGAAATCATAAGCTCTATTCTCAATATAAAAAATCAGAGCAATTTCAACCGTTGTACTAATATCTCGCCCTTCGTGCTACTTTTGGCCTGGAAGGGAAAGGAAACGAAAAACAAAGGGGTGAGCACGAATTGCCCAATAAAAGTTTTTACACACAGAAGGCCAAAACGAATATGAAACATGAGTTATCGAGTAGAGCCAATAAATAAAAATTTAGATAACTCAGTCAAATTTCACAAACGAATACGAAAGTGACCAAAAGAAGGTTACCAAAAATGAATAACAAATATGAGTTATCGAATAGAACCAATAAATAAGAATTCAGATAACTCAATCGAATTTCACAAGCGAATAACAGAAGCCACCAAAAAATGGGTTAAATAACCAATAAGTCCAATATTGATTCACAAACGAATAACAAATCAACCAAAAAAAAGGGTTACATAACCGATAAGTCGAATATCGATTCAAAAATGAATAAGAAATCGACTCAAAAAGGGTTTACATAATCAATAAGTCAAATATCAAAATATATTTACCAAAACTTATGGGTGTCACATACTCAAATTGCTTATTATTAAGCATCACAAATCATGGTTATACCATGTTGAATATCGCAGCCGGCGCATCACACATAAGTCACGATAATTAAAAGTGACCTTCAAACACAAATATCATCCATAAAGTAGTTTGATAAATATAGCAAATTTTCATTCAAAATCCAAAAATAGTCATTGTCGACTCAAATCGAAGAGAACAAAAATACGAATTCAACGAAATGAAAATCAGCTCAATTGGAGATCGAATGAATGAGGTATTGTCAAAAGAAATTTTGGGTGGAAAACTGAAGGCACGAAAATCGATAATTTTTATTTAAAGAAAAGGGATCACCCATGAGATGACAAGTGGCATGGAAAGAAAGAAAGCTACACGGTTAAGCCAAAATCTGGGAGAAGTTTAATGGAACCATAACAAATATATGAAAAGAATTTCAAAGAACCAATGACCACATGACACGTGGCTGACCAACATGATTTTTATTTCTTTCTTGCGATGGGGAACAATTGCGGCAAAGTGGAGGCCGTGAAAGAAAAGAAATTCCTGACCCACTAGGACAAAGTAATTGTAAATGGTTTCTTGCGTTAAAACGAACACATATTTTTATAAATCACATGGGAATCGTCTTGAATGCAAATTGAAGACAGTAAAATAAGATTATTGGTATTCAAACCCTGCTGCAGTTGCGCGAGCCCTTCCCGAGTGCCACAAATGACCTACGAAGAGAAAGAATCCTAGAACAAAATGAGAAGTAGCCAACCAACTTCTAGGAGAGACATAATTGACTGCATTGATCTCGGTAGCTACGCCACCCACGGAATTTAAAAAACCTGAAGGAGCATAGTAATGTTACGAAAAGCGTGATGATAAAAAATAGGCTCAAAGATAAATTCAATTTTGAAATCAAACGAAGACGCAAAGATTCTCGTGTATGGAACAAAAAGACGGCGTAAAAGCGCTTACCTCAAAAGTAACGAATATCATGTCAATAATCTCCTCTTTATCTTAAATATTTACTTCAAAGTAACAGTATCATATCAAAAATATTCTCTTTATCTTGGATCTTTACTTCAAAGTAACAATATCATGTCAAAAATCTCCCCTTTATCTTGGATCAATCACCACCTTTGCTTGAATACCCAAAAGAATGCAATGGACTCTTTTCTCTTTCATCTCCTTTATCTCTAAAAAAATATGAAGACTCTTATGTCTTCTTCCCCCTTATATAGTTTGTTAATCTAATTCTAGTATGACTTGAAATCCCAATTTCTAGTATAATTATAACACAACTAAAATTCCTTACTGCTAGTGTAATTACTATACAATTAAAGTTCTTTTTGCTAATGTAATTGTAACACATCTTAAAGTCTTCATTACTAATCACAATATGACTTAAAATCCTAATCCAAGTTGAAATCTCTTCCTCTTTTAAATAATAATTAATCTAATCAACTAACTTAATCACAATATGACTTAAAATCATAATCTCAGTCGAAATCTCTTCTTCTTCTTCTTCTTCTTCTTCTTTGTTTAAATAATATTTAATCTAATCACATTAGCCACTAAGACCATTAAATATTAATTTTGTCATTAAAAGGACTCCAAGAAAATTCTCTATAGTCCATTACTTAATTCAAATCAATATAATTTTTAAATTATTACCTACATAAGTAGCCGAAAATCCGGGGTATTACAAGTGGGACCTTTTAAAAAGCACTCATCTAGCCCTATCAATCTCATACACCCAGCTTTGAACCCTTCCTTTAATGCACCAAGGCATATATAAATCTTTTGAAACATGTACTCACCTTGTCCTAGGCCTCCTGGTGCATATTGTAGATCTACAGTGGTGCCATGATTACTTCTCCTAAGTTCATTAATGTAAGAGTTTAACTGTCCAAACTGTTCCATTACATTACCATCAACCGTCATTGTTGCCTTCCTTTTGCTTCTATAAACTGTCCACAAAATGGCACATCTAGTTGGTGATCACTCATCAATGTATTTCTCAAAGATCCAACCTTCATTTGAGGATTTAATCTAAACTATCTATTGTATCCAACAGTTTGCCAAGTACTGATCACATGTTTATTCTTGTCAACCCTGGTACATGTGTGCTTGGGTGACTGCAGTCTTCACAACCAAATCAACCTCATTGTCTCCTTGCATCCTAGATACATACACCTACCATTGACATCCTTCTGAAGCACACCTAGCCCTAACCCTCCCTGATTCATTTTTTTAGGAATACTACTGGTTTTCCTTCCAAAATAGAATGTTGTCTAACAGCTTCCTTGAAAACTTTGTTGCCTTTAAACACACTACAAGAAAAGGCGTCTTTTGCGACGGAGTTTTAGCGACGACATAGATTCCGTTGCTAAAATGAGTTTTACCGACGGAAACCTCCGTCAGTAAAACTCCGTCGTAAAATATTATTTAAGCGACGGATTTATTCCGTCGCAAAAAACTCCGTCGGTGAAAAGGCGTTTTACCGACGGAAACCTCTGTCGGTAACACTCCGCCGTGAAATATTATTTAAGCGACCGATTTATTCCGTCGCAAAAAACTCCGTCGGTACAAATAGGTCTTCACCCACGAACTTTTAGCGACGGAATAAATCTGTCGCTAAAAGTCTATTAAATCCACAGATCTGCTTCTCTCTTCGAAAATCCCAAAACCCAACTTCAATCTACCCCGGCGGCGACCTCCCTCGACACCGGCGGTGACTTCCCTCGACCCCGGCGGTGACCTCCCTCGACAACGGCGACCACCTGCACCTCCGGCGACCACGGGCCCTCACCTCCGGCAGATCTGTGAAGAGGAGAGAGACTACCCCGGCGGCGACCTCCCTCGACACCGGCGGTGACTTCCCTCGACCCCGGCGGTGACCTCCCTCGACAACGGCGACCACCTGCACCTCCGGCGACCACGGGCCCTCACCTCCGGCATATCTGTGAAGAGGAGAGAGACTACCCCGGCGGCGACCTCCCTCGACACCGACGGTGACTTCCCTCGACCCCGGCGGTGACCTCCCTCGACGACGGCGACCACCTGCAACTCCGGCGACCACGGGCCCTCACCTCTGGCAGATCTGTGAAGAGGAGAGAGATTACCCCGGCGGCGACCTCCCTCGACACCGGCGGTGACTTCCCTCGACCCCGGCGGTGACCTCCCTCGACGACAGCGACCACCTGCAACCCTGGCGACCACGGGCCCTCACCTCCGGCAGATCTGTGAAGAGGAGAGAGACTGAGAGAGAGATAGAGAGAGCAGCGTTGACCACCGGGACCATCGGAGACGACGGTTTCTCACCTCCGGCAGTATTTCTCGTGAGGTAAAGTTCTTGTCTTCCTCTCTATTTGCTCTACGCTATACCTTTTGTCTTCCTCTTATACATGTAAATTGCTGTGAAAAGTTAAAGATGATTTTAGATTGTTAATTGTGCATTGAGCATTTGAGATATTGAGATTATTGACGGAGGATGGGACCCAATTGGATTGAATGTGTGATTTTTGTTAATTTATTGCATTGAGCATTTGAGAATTGAGATTGTTGACGGAGGATGGGACCCAATTGGATTGAGATACCTGTTAGTTAGCGCAGACACGGACACCACGTCTGATCGACGGTGTCCGACATTTAAAAAACAAATTGCCGTGTGTCTGGATGTGTCTGGAGGGTCGGACACGTGTCCGGAGGCGTCGGACACTTGTCGGTATGTATCGGACACGTGTCCAGAGGTGTCAGACACGTATCGGACACCATATCGACACCCTATATGAGGTGTCGGAATTGAGGTTGTTGACGGAGGATGAGATCCAATTGGATTGAGATACATGTTAGTTAGCGCAGACACGGACACCATGTTTGATCGACGGTGTCCAGCATTTAAAAAACAAATTAACGTATGCCGATGTGTCTGGAGGTGCGTGTCGGTGGGCGTCGGACACGTGTCCAGAGGCGTCGGACACGCGTCGGTATGTGTCGGACACGTGTCCGGAGGTGTCAGACACGTATCAGACACCATATCGACACCCTATATGAGGTGTCGGAATTGAGGTTGTTGAATGTGCATTAAATTTAGGTTAGTTAGGTTAATGCGACATTTTTAGCATGCACCCCCTGGAATCTAATCGTGGCTCCAGCGCTGGCTATAATTAGCCCTAATTAGTCCTGATTAATAATATTTTAGTAAATCAATTAACCCTAATTAGCTCTAACGAGCCTAATTAGTTTTAATTAACCCTAAGAACCTGATGAAATTCAAATTAGCTGTAATTACCTCAAATTAGCCCAAATGAACCCAAAACCCACGCATATTGACTGTAGTTAGCCTAATTAGTCATAATTTGCACTAACATAACCCAATTACGCCTAATTAGCGCTAGTTAGGACTAATCAACACTACTCGGCACCATCAAAACCCTAATTAGGACTAAATAACCCTAATTAGTCCTAATCAACCCTAATTAGCGATAATTATCCGAAACTAGCCATCATTAACATTAATTAGCCCTAACATAACTCAATTAAAGCCTAATTAGCCCTAATTAGGACTAATCAGCACTACTCGGCAAAATTAAACCCTAATTAGGACTACATAACTCTAATTAGTCCTAATCAACCCTAGTCAGCTATAATTATCTGAAACTATCCCTCATTAACATTAATTAGCCCTAACATAACCCAATTAAGCCCAATTAGCCCTAATTAGGACTAATCATCACTACTCGACACAATTAAACCCTAATTAGGACTAAATAACCCTAATCAACCCTAATCAGCTATAATTAATAATCGTAATTAACCCTAATAACCCAGTTAGCCCTAATTAGCCCTTGTACATCCCATAATTACTCCATGTTGCCCAGAGATGGTTCAATTACTCGTTGTTTACAAACCCTGCCTTCTTTATATTAACTGTTGTTTTGAGAAGTCCATTGGCAACGAGATGGTTCAACTCGTTGCCAACGAGTTCTATTTAATGTGGAATTGGTAACATATGCAACGATCATTCTGTAGTTTTGATATTTCGGAAAGATTCTTGCATATCTTATCAATTTCTGAACACATGCATGCATAGAAACCCTTAGTTCCCGTTCAAAGGTACTCATTACAAAGTAATGCCTTGTAATGAGCCTTTGGATGTCCAGTTTGGAAAAGCTAATTATTTATAAAACAGTATTTTGACTCATGCTTTATGTTCTATGTCGTGGATATATGGTACACGTTCTCGTGTGTTTCTCCGGGTGCATACAGATCTGGTGTTCTAACATCCGTCAAACCTTCCTGAGCAAGGTTAGATGAATGTTAGAATACCTAATCGATGTGGTGTACTTGGAGAAATGCGGGGAGGTGCTGCCGAATTTTCCACAGACATCGGACTAAGCATGAGTTATTCACTGTTTTATAAACATGTGCTTTTCTGAATGGGATAGGACCACTACCTGTTCAAGAGTGGAGGGAAAATATGTAGACATGTTGTAACATTCATGCATTGATATTTACATCGGCAATGCCTAATCATTGGTCATTATTGAAGGTGGTATACAGTACGATAATTCAGTCGTCATGTCAATCGATCGAAGTTGGATGAAAAGGAAGAATGCTGAAGATTTTGAGTGTCGCGTTGACGAATTTCTCGACTTCGCTTATGCGCATCCTGCACATGTTGACCTTGATAAGATAAGGTGTCCGTGCGGTAGATGTGAGTTGTTGCACTGGAGAAAAAGAATTGAAGTAAAATGGCATCTTCGTCGGTACGGTTTTATGGGTGGATACACAAGGTGGACGCAGCACGGGAAAACGATAGTATTGTCGTCCAACCTGGCTAGTCAAACTGAAGTTAGGGAAGAGGCACGATATGATTTTCGAGATATGATTATGGATGTTGGGCATGCTAATGTTGACTGGGGTAACGACAGTCCACAACCGCCGATTGAGGGGGCTCATCAGTTTTATGAGTTGTTGAGAGCTGCGGAAGAGCCGCTGTGGGATGGAGCTCCAAAACACACACGGCTGTTTGCGGTTAGTAGGTTATTACAATTGAAATCAGACCACGGGCTGAGTGAGAAAGGTCTTAACGAGTTTGTTACCTTCATCAAAGAAATACTGCCCGAAAGTGAAAAGCTACCGCCGTCGTACTATGACGCGAAGAAGATGATGAGGAAACATGGGTTGAGCTATGACCGGATAGATGCGTGCAATAACGATTGTGTATTATTCTGGAAAGAGAATAAGGATTTGTCAGTATGTCCAATATGTGATCATTCGAGGTACAAACCGGACAAAGGGAAGAAGAAAAACATTGCATGGAAGATATTGCGATATTTCCCGGTCACACCACGGCTTCAGAGAATGTACTACTCCTCCAGTACAGCTGAACATATGAGGGCTCACCGTGAGACTCACAGCAACGATGCCGATGTGCTAACACACCCAGCTGATGGAGAGGCGTGGAAGGAGTTTGACCGCAGGCATCCAGTCTTTGCTCAGGAAGTTCGGAATGTTAGACTTGGTCTGGCAACCGATGGGTTCAACCCTTTCGGTCAGTCTACCACGCCTTACTCCTGTTGGCCTGTTATTATTGTCCCTTACAACCTTCCACCAGGCATGTGCATGAAGAAGCCGTATATGTTCTTGTCGTTGCTTATTCCGGGGCCGAAGAGTCCCGGTAAAGACATAGATGTGTATTGAAGGCCGTTGATTGATGAGTTAAAAAAATTATGGAATCATGGAGTCGAAACATATGATGCATCACTTAAACAAAATTTTCAGATGAGGGCTGCTTTGATGTGGACTATACATGATTTCCCCGCATTGGGAATGACGTGTGGCTAGAGCACACATGGGAAGCTAGCATGCCCTGCTTGTATGGGCGTGAACCCCGGTCATACGTTAAAGCACGACGGAAAGGCCTCGTGGTTCGGATGTCACCGTAAGCTTTTGCCACCGGGCCATCAGTTTCGTAGGCAGAAGGATAAATTTGACCGGACAATCGAGCGTGAGGTTGTCACACTGGACTACCCATCTGGTGAAGAAGTACTCTCACACCTGGAGGCACTTGATACTGACATACCACACGGTAAGGGTGTGCCGGATTGAAAGATTGCAGGGTTCGGGAAATAGCACAACTGGAGAAAATTTTGTATCTTCTGGGAGTTAGCCTACTGGAGGACGCTCGTTATCCGAAACAACATGGATGTGATGCATATCGAGTTAGTTTCTTAGGCTGTCTCATGTCTGATTTAGGGTTAAATTCTCCAGTTAGTTTCTTAGTTCTGGCATTATAAATTTCACCCTCGGAATCTGATGGTGGATGTTCCTGCCACTCATCAGAGTCGTACTCTTTCTCTTTAAAATTTGTCACTAATTGTTCCTTACCTTTACTGCTACTGCCACTTCATGTTCTACTATATTCATGTCAACATTTTTCCCATACAGTCTATCATCCTCGTTGTCATCATAGTCACTATCAAACAAAGATGAGAAATATGATTTATCATCAAAATCAGTGTCAGAATCACTTCCCTTTTGCTCTTCAGTACCACCACCCCTTGGACCTTCATTAGCATCAGTACCACTACCCCTCGGCCTCTCAGTAGCACTTCCCCTTAGCCCCTTAACACCACTTCCCCTTGGCCCATCAGTACCACTTTCCCTGTGAATGTTATCTGCACTACCCCTTGCTGCTTTAGTCCTTTGGTGTATGTTTCTCCTCCCCTCAGTGCCCATTCTTACCCTACTGCTCTGGTTTATGTTTCCCTCCCCCTTAGTGCTCACATTTACTGAGGCTTGTGTACCAACCAATCATTATCAGCATTGCTTAGACCTTCTAGACTTAACCTAAACATAGAACCACCTCTCTCCCCCTGTGCACTTGCTGGCCTCTTTGTACCTAAGCTCCAAACAGGCACAATAGTCCCTACAACCACATTTTCTCCTACATTGCCTACATCATCAAGTTCTTCAATAACCAAACTAGACCCCACAGTCTCTTTAAGCCCTGATTGAGTCTCAATATATTCCATTATCTCATCCATCGACAAATTTTTCACATATATTTTCTACTTGGCCCTGTGAATTTATGTGGTCTTTTAATGCCAAAATGTCCGAGTCTACAATTATCTGTACTAGTTCATTGTCAAGGCTTAACCTAGGCTTCTTATAGTAATAGTTCATAAATCCTACAGCTCCTACACTCTCTGCCATGTTATCATTCTCAATCAAACTTAACATGT